>CAUYSK010053128.1:0-24494 GCA_963575035.1 Avahi laniger
GGATCGCTTGAGCCCAGGAGTTTGAGGTTGCTGTGAGCTAGGCTGACGCCACAGCACTCGCCCCAGGCAAGAAAGTGAGACTCTGTCTCAAAAAAAAAAAAATAATCAAAAAGCTCAGTCTTTGCAATTATGAATAAATAATGCATTAATTAGCCCTCCCTAAATCCTGAATTTAAGTATTTAAATTAATGTATCTTGAATATGTTCTATAAAAATAGTTTGGGGGGAGGGGGGGACTAGGTATCATATCCTGCATGTGTACTAAGCCTTTTTTTTTCCAAAAGTTAATTATTTTAATGACATATACAGCTAACTGAGCTGAGGTTATTTTCCAAATGTAGTTTTAGATATTCAAACTGAGATAGCATTGAAAGATGGAGATTTCCAGAAAGAATTC
Source organism: Avahi laniger (assembly GCA_963575035.1). Taxonomy (NCBI): domain Eukaryota; kingdom Metazoa; phylum Chordata; class Mammalia; order Primates; family Indriidae; genus Avahi; species Avahi laniger. Next base: position 398 of record CAUYSK010053128.1, read on the forward strand.
AGAAAAAATCCTCTTACTTCTTCAGAGAACTCACTCTGAATAGTTTTATTATATATAAAGATGCTATGTTTTGTCAGGGTTTGTAAAAAATTGATTCTAACAGTTATTGGAAAATCAAATGTCCTATGTTGGCCAGGTGCGATGGCTCATGCTTGCAATTCTAGCACCCATGGAAGCTGTCACAGGAGGATCACTTTAAGTCAGAAGTTTGAGACCAGCCTGAGCAAGAGCAAGACTTCGTCTTACCTAAAAACAGAAAAAATTAGCTGGGCATGGTGACGCACAACTGTAGTCCCAGCTACTCAGAAGCCTGAGGCAAGAGGATCTCCTGAACCCAGGAGTTTGAGGTTACTGTGAGCTAGGCTGATGCCACGGCATACCAGCCGGGGTGACAGAGTGAGATTGTTTCAAAACAAAAAAAGTCCCATGTTTTACAGGGTCAGTCTAAATGTTTCTATAAATGTTAGTAGGCGACAATAAAATAAAACTTTTGAAGACTGCATAATCTAATAATTTTGAAGCCTGAAAAATGTAATATATTTACCTGTAGCTTGAAGTAAAAGGTCTTTATGGTAACATTCTTAAGTATGTAATAAAACACATTTCAAATATAATACTTACCACCCAAGAAAAGCAAAGCTATTATACTACTAGAGAAATGTACAGTTCATCTGAGGAACATAACAATTGCCTATTTGACTTCTGTCCCAAGGTTTTCCATCAAATACTATGGACACTGCTATCAGTCAGCCTTATTAAAATAAAGACCCAGTCACCTTACTCTCCTGTCCTACTCTCTAGCGCTCCTTTTCTTACCAAGTGAAACACAAATTGCACAGTCTAACAACTAAAATCTGCCCAAACTGCTTTCTGCTTTTACAGAGTTATTTCTCCAGCACTGTCCTCAAACATCCCATGTGATCCTCATTTAAGTAACACTGTGTATTTTCTATTATTTTATGCTTTTTCAATTTTGCTTTAAAAAGGAATTTTTCTTTTTTTTTTCCAATGTTATTATGTTTTTTGCTTTTAGTTTTTTAAGACTGGTCAAGTGAAGCAGTGGGAATGGAGAAGAAACAAAGGTAAAAAGGGATTGTTTTAAAAGGAATTAAAGTGTGCTCAAAACCAAATTACCCAAATTATTGATAAAATTTATAAGAAAATTATTCAGATAATTCTCTATGCATTCTTATAAGTAATAAATAGGTAAAACAAATAGGAGTTTTAAAATTACAACATGTTAGTTTTAAATGAAAACTTTACAACAAATTCAACCACCAAATCAGCTTAATTCCATGTTTGAGCATTCTAACTGTTCCCTGCATAGCATGTTCTATGCTCCCATCTCATTTTGTCACATTTGGTTGGCAAAAACACAAATAAGCCTCATGTAATTTTTTCCTCAGCACCTACATCTATGCATTTAAATCTGGATAGAAAAAAATAATACAACATGGATAGTGTCATTTTTAAATATATGACCATGAATCTTGAATAGATTCTATTTTTTCTACCTCCTACTTCATCAAGAACTGAAACAGAAAAGATGATCCACTGACTACAACATCTACCTGTCTACCAACGACTAAATTCACAACTATCTTTCCTAAGTCTTGCCACAGACAAGCTAATTATGATTTCTCTACTTAAAACCAGTACTTCCCTGTAAGCAATAAATTATACCCTCTCTTTACTGTTTCAGTAATTATTCCTTACACCATATATTTATCACGCTCTACAGGAACATTCCTATCAGTGAATAAGCTTTTTCTCCCTATGAAACAACCATAAACAACAAAATATTCACCTTCTCTTGATCCCATTTCTCCTGCAAACTACTGCTTTACATTTCCAATTATTCTCATAGCACATACTCTAAATTCACTTCAATCAAGTTTTTGCCCATGGCTTCATCAAAATTGTTCATTAAGGTCACACATGACGAATTTTCAGTCCTCATTCCCTAGGAGTAGCACTTGACACAAATGCCCCCTCTCCTCTGAACTCACATTAGTACATTCATTTATTTTTTCAGTCTATCAGACAATTCAAACTTTGAAGTCTGATAAAATGTCATCTTTCCAGTGAGGCATCCCTGACCACTTTTGCACCTTAAAATCTGCTCAATTACCACTTTCACTTTTTCAACACACTTTACTCATTTATTTAATAATTCTGTGTAAGTATACTCCTACTAGAAGTCAATCACCATGAGGAAAAAGAACATCCATTTGTTGTTTTGTTCATGGATGTATCCCAAGAGCTGACAACACTGTCCAGCCCTAGTAATTAACCAACAGTAAATTTGCTATATATATAAGTAATATTTGAGCAAATACTAACCCAAGATAAGTTTTAGAATACCCCTCTGAGAAAAACATAATAAAAGGGTTAGAATCATATTTTCAAAACAGTATCTACAATCACCTACTATAAAATGTCGCATTAACACATTTTACACATTGTGCCACCTCATATATGTCAGAGTTAATATTTTGTAGACATTTACTACGTTACATAACCTTAATGTGGTCAAATGTTTAGTGTTGCTAATAGATTACTTCAAAAGTCACTACTCAACATTTTACCAGTTTCTCTATTCTTGAGTCCCCTTTCCACTATTTCATCTTTTGGTATGCTCTATAACCAAAAGTAATGCCATCACTTACAGGCACTAAAATCCCTGAAATCCTCAATACTTGAAAATATCTGTCTGTAATTTTGACTTGAATAAGTTGGCTGCTATGAAATTCTTAGGCATAGTTTCCTAAGAATTTTTAGACTTTGTTACCCTATCTTACGGTATTGAGTATTTTGATGTGGGTGCCCATAAAACTCTTTCTTCCTAAATTCATTAATATAACTATGATTTTCATTTGGTGGCTATATTATTCTGTCAATATCTTAGAATCACAAATTGCCTTAAAAGGTTCCAATCATTCTTTTACACTGAGATATCACTCACATACCATAACATTCACCCTTTTATGGTAAATAAAGTGTACAATTCATTGGTTTCTAGAAAATTCACAACCTGTGTAAGCATCACCACTAACTCCAGAATATGTCCACCACCCCAAAAAGAAACTGCTGTGCCCTTTAGTAACTTCCCACTTCTCACAACCCTATTCACCAACACTAGGCAACTCGTAATCTACTATACTTTTTGTCTTACATATACATGTTCTAGACACTTCACATACTTACGACACTTAGCATAATGTTTTCAAAGTTTAACCATGCCATAGCATGTATCAATGCTTCATTTCTTTATATGGCCAAATAATATATTTTATCAATTAATTAACTGATGGACATTAGGGTTGTTTCCACTTTTTGGCTATTATAATTAATGACGCTACAAACATTTGTGAACAAACTGTTTCGTGGATATATGCTTCCATTGTCCTGAGTATACTGAGGAGTAGAATAGCTAGGTCACACAGTATTATATTTCTATGCATGTTTAACTTTTCCAGGAATTTTCCGAAGTGTCTGCATAACATTGCCAATTTATGTGTATTCCAAAATCATCTCATCCTTGCCAATAGCTGCTATGTTCTATTCTGTTATATCCATCCTCGTGGGTTCATGAAGTGGTGTTTCATCTTGGTTCTCTTTATACAGTTTTAGGTATTTTATCTAGGTTTTTGATCTCTTTTGAGTTAATTTTTATGGGCATTTGAAACAGGAGCCCATTTTCAATCTTTTCAATGTGGATATCTACTACCCCAGCACTGTTTGTTGGAGTGAGTGTGGGGAATTGTGTGGAGGAAAAAAAGAATTAGTGGATCACAGATGTATGGGTTTATTTTTGTACTTTCAATTCTATTTCAGTGGGGTAGATGTCTATTCTTATGCCAGTATACACAGTCTGGATTACTGTTTCTATGTTCATTATCTGGGAACATCTTAATTTTACCTTCATTTTTAAACCTTAGTTTTCGTGGATATTGGATTTTTGGTAGATAGGTTTTTTTATTTCAACATATACAACACCCCATTGTCTTCTAGCCTGCATGTTTTCTAATGAGAAAACAGCTACTAGTCTTAGTGAGGAATGACACTCCCTCTATTGCTGCGAGGTTTTAGTTAGTTTCCAGAGTTCTACAAAAGTCTATTTTGATTATTTTTACCAGTGTTCTCACTATTTTTTTAGAGGAGAGAATTTTTAATGTTCCTTACTCTACCATTTTTGCTGATATTTTCTAATCATTCTTTATTTCAGGAAAATTTTCATCTATAACTTTGTCACAGTCATTCTTTCTTCTTTTCTGTATGTCAGTAGCATCTCCTGTTAACAGTGTTCCACATCCATCACTACTCCATAATTATTTTTACAACTATTTTTAATCATTTCATTTTTATAAATCTTAAATCTGATCACAAGATCCCCAATTATACTCAGCCACATTTATTTTTACTGTTGCTTCTTCAGTATTATCTACCTCGATGTTTTTATTTTTCCTTTTTGCTTCTTTCCTAAATTCTAACAGTTTAACAGTTTAATTGCCATCTCCTCTTATTATCTTTTAATATCCTTTTGAAATACCACATATCTGCTTTAAGATTTTCTAAATATGTTTTCGAGTTATTACATAAAACTATTAACTCTAGTCTGATGAACAAAGTACTCTTTCTGTATTTTATCAGAATTTTAAAATATCAATTAATGGGAAGTGCAGGGGGGAAAAAAAGCCAATTAACATATATTCCTATACTATCTTTATTCACTTTTCAGAAATAGTCCTTTGTGGATGTATATTTTTAAAATTCCAAAATTTTGTTGTGTCTTACTAAACGGTTTAAAAATAACTGTACAGCTAGCTTAAAATGGTAAGATACTTACATATCTAATAATTAGATCTAGAACAAAGGAATAAAGAAATAAATGTTATTTATATATGTAAGTAAAACAAAAATATAAAATACAATAAATAAATATTTTATCATCTCTTCTGTTCTAATAGCCACTAGAAAAAATAAACAAATCATCAAATTGTATTTATACATATTTTCTGCATTAGATATGAAAGTTTGGGGGCTTTATTTATTCATTCATTCACCGAACTGCCCTTTTTTTTTTGAGATAGGGTCTCACTCTTTCATCATGGCTAGAGTTACAGTGGTGTTATCATAGCTCCTGGACTCAAAAGATTCTCTTGCCTCAGTCTCCCAAATGGTTGGGACTACAGGTGTATACACCATGCCCGGCTAATTTTTCTATTTTTTGTAGAGATGGAGTCTTGCTCTTACTCAGGTTGGTCTCCAACTCCTGAACTCAAGGAATCTTCCCCCCCTCGGCCTCTCATAGTGCTGAGATTATAGGCATAAGCCACTATGCCTGGACCACTTAACTGCTTATTGAATGTTCATTGTGATCAAAGTCATAATTTATTAGAAACAGGTGAATTGATCAAACAGTTATACTAGATAGCCTTTGGATGAGGCACAATATCCATAGACTTGCAGCTATAAATCTAATATGTGTTCATTCAACATGTATTTCTCAACCTAATATACAAAGATTTGAAGGGGAGTATTCAAGTGATAAAACACATCAGATTATATTCTCAAGAAAAATATAATCAATTTGAAACCAACGGTAGTATGTAGACTGCAAAGGCTAAAGAGGTATGTTAATATCAATGGCAATTATGTTGTAACAATGAACATTTGTGCACAGATATACTACTACGATGCCACAAAGAATGACTACTTTTGTTGTCATTGTTCTAAGTGAGAAAAAACCTGCAATTAAAGACATTATAAAAATTAACAGGCTAATTATAGAGTAATTAGTCATCAGTTTACATATTTAAATCTATACATGTTGAATAAATATATTAAAGGAGATAAGAGATACTACCAGTCTCATTATGTTATTGATAAAGTTGACTGATAAAAGTATCTCAGTCTTCTCCACCATGAATAAAATCAGGACATAATTTCTCTTGAACACTTACCAAAAACCTGTCAAATCTAAATAGGTTATCCTATCCCTACTCCTTCCCCCATCAATAGGGCTTTAAATTACAAATGCAGCATTAGAGGAGGTATCTTTCCTGGAAAGCAGAAATAAGAAAATACCAAGATAATTGAAATAACCAGATAAATTAACTGTATGAGAACATTTATTATTATATTATCAAAGAGATATGGCAAATATCACTGCATTATCCCTTTTTTCCTTGAAACCCAATTATAAATTCAAGAATATTTAATATTTATTAATTTAATATTAAATTATTGGAATCATGTTCTTTACAGTTATTAAGTAGGTTCAGACAATGTAGAAGATTATCATTATCAGAAAACTAGGCCATTATATTATACTTGATCATGTAAGGGGTAAATAAATGCCTACTCTCCCTATCTCCAGTCAAATGCCTGCAATTCTCTTTTGCTGTGCTATGTTCAAAGACATGGGGAGGGGTAAGGAGCCTGAATTTAGTGTTAATGGGAACACTCTGAACTCTATAATAGAAAGCTTAATCTGGCCTGGAATGGTGTTTCACGCCTATGACCCCAGAACTTTGGAAGGCCAATGTGAGAAGATTGTTTGAGCTCAGGAGTTCGAGGCAAAAATGAGCTATTTGATCACTTCAGCCTGGGTGACAAAGATCCTGTCTCTTAAAAAAAAAAGAAGAAAGAAATTCATTCCAAAGACCCTACTACTGAGCTAGAGAATCAGAATAAATAATTTAAAACAGTAGGTAAATATAAATAGGTAAATAATGGGGCTATTATATAAAGTTGGAACCACAGTAATGTAGAGAACATATCTACACATTGATGTTAGAAATATTAGAGACACACATTCTGGGATTCTAGTAACACAGAATGATTATGATATCTGCTGTCTAAGCAAAAGTATGCCCAATCATGTTCTGGTAATAAACACAATCAAGAAAGCCAGTATCTGATTCAGTGAGTAGAGTGTCATATAAAACCAGTATGATATTAAATTTCAAATCAATGTGAAACTCACATAAATTAGTTTATGGTCTTGCACATGACTTTTATTTCAAGGCATTCAACTGATTGATTATAAAGCCAATAATAAATTTTAAAAAAATAATTACTTTGAAGGGAAAATGAGCAATGGAACTAAAGAAAAAAAGGTAGAAGTATTTGCATAATAAAAAGATATTTTTTTCAAACCAAACTTCATTAATGTTTCATTGGTAATTCTGATGAAATGGGTAATAGCCCAAACACATAAACCTTTCATGATTTCATAAATTTCAATCCTTTTCTTTTCATCCTTTATCTTTCTATTCCATCCTTATGTAAACCTAACTTTTTATACCACTTCACTTAATTATGGCTTATTCTCTGGAATTTAAACAAGAATGCATTTAGGTTTATGAGATTAACCTTAATTTTATAGAACTTTAAGTGAAGAAAATTTTACCATGATTTATGTTAAAAAAAACACACTTCAAAAACACTGCTGACAAACCCTGTACCCCATTACTTACAGGATATCATAAGGTAGTCTTCACAGTTGTCTTTGTCATCACCTTGCTGGTCCACAGGGATCCCGTTGGCATCTATGACTGCTTCAGAGGCACAGTCTGCTACCAATACTTCTTCTGAAACTACATCAGGTCAGAGTATCAGTGATGATTTCTGTTTTTATTACACTATCATGAACCACATGTTCAACATGCCCAACTTCAGAAACATGTATAGACTCACTTGTCAAGACATGTTCTGGCATAGACATTGAGGCTGAAGTAATGCCAGATGCTAAAACTTCATCTGGAACTGTGCCATGTGTCAAAGGAACTTCTTCAGTTACATCTGAGTCCAGCACTTGTTCAGGAATAATGACATTTTCAGACACATTTGCTTCTTCTAAGATATCTGAGCACTGAACATCCTCTATAACAACATCTTCAATAACATCTTGGATTACAACTGAGTGTGGGTCATCAGGAACAAAGTTATGCACACTTATGTCTGAATCCACATTAGAAACAAAAACAGTTTCCTGTACTTCTACAACAATTTCATCACCATCCATGTGTGTAGCGTCAGCTCCTTAAAAAATTAAAATTAAAATGACAAATTTCAGTTAAATATGCATCAATCTCAAGTAATATAAATGTTATTTAATTTCTACCAGGAAAATGGACTATGCTCTTGGGAGTTTCTCGAATATTTGAGAGATTAAAGAAATAAATAGGGAATCTATTTCTGATTCATATAAAAATAGAAATTTTTAAACACAAGAAATTTTTCTACTCAGGTGTAATCAATTAATAACTTAAAAAAAAATACTAGAGTCATAAGAAGCAATGGCAATATAGGCTCTCTTGTACTCTCCTGGATAGAGCTGGAACCCATTCTACTAAGTGAAGTATCCCAAGAATGGAAAGACAAGCACCACATGTACTCACCAGCAAATTGGTTTCACTGATCAACACCTAAGTGCACATATAGGAATAATATTTATCAGGTGTTGGGCAGGAGGGAGGGGGTAGGAAGGAACAAACATAATGAGTGTGATGCGCACCATCTGGGAGATGAACTCGCTTGAAGCTCTGACTGGAGAGGAGAAGGGGCAAGGGTAATGCAACCTGAACATTTGTCCTAAACATTTGTATATGCAGAAATAAAAAAAATTAAAAAAAATAAATAAATAAAAACAAAAACATGGGCAGTAACAGGAAAAAAATAGTCACAAAATAAATTTTAGAATACCAAAATAAAAAATTTCCCAGGCTACTAAAATAAAATCTTAAGGAATGATTATATAAATTAAGCAAATAACAGGTACAGAAAACAAATATAACATTTTCCTTCATTATGTTTCATTTCTTTCCCCATTTCCCTTCTCAAGAAATCAGTTTTCTTCGTTTCATCATACCAAGATATTTCCTTTTTACCCGTCTTTTTTTTCCTCCAGTCTTTATCATCTTCCCACTTTGTTCTGGTGCAATACTGCACCAATATCCTCTATCTATAAGTTTGGAAATTAGAAAATCATCATTTGAATCTAAGACACAAAAGAATCAGAGTATAAATGAAAAGGAGGTCACAGTAAAAGACGAAAGACATTTTGTTGAGAAACCTCTATGGATAGATAAAATGTAGTCAAGTGCAGCTGTGGCGGGGCAGTGAAAGGTAAGCGTAGTTGGAGTGGGGGCCTACCCTAACTTCACCAGGGTACTCTGTCTCCACCTAGCCTCCTTTTGTCCCTTGACCCCAAACCCCAAGGCAATTCCTCAGAACATAAAAAACCCTACTCTTGTGAACTTCACAATTAAGGAATGAAGGCAAAAGTGTGAGCCAATGAATGCTCACTGAGATTAAATGACTTAACCAAGATCACACAATTTACACAGTATATGGTGGTCAGTAAATGTTATTCTAAACAAACATCAAAAATGGCAACAGAATTCACCTGTCTTTATCGGAAATATAACACAAGATAAAATAAAACAAATTAGGCATTGTGGCTATTAGTCTAGAGAAAAGTAACCATGGAAAACTTAAAATTAAAAGGTATTCAGGTGATTAGCATTTCTCATTAACTCAGAGTAGGGCCAAGTTCAAGCAGGTGCCTAACTCAATGACTGTGTTGTCATTGGCAGGCCCTCAGAGAAACACAGAGCTTCTTCAACAAAAATGATCAACAAGGGTAGAAGAATAAAAGTTCCAGGAAGTCTTTGAAGTCAGTTAATATCCACTCGATTATATATAGAAATAAAAATAAAAGAAAGTTTGCTTTTATTTCTACAGAACTTCTATAAAATGCTTTTTACACTCGTTTATCTTCAATGTTCCTAATAATATATACTGAGCAATGGAAAAATGTAATCTCCATTTTGCAGACATTAATGCCAAAGCATTTAGTGCAAGAACACCAGTTAAAATGGGCTACACATCAGACAGAAGGGTTTAGATACTTATTAATTTTGTAAATTTGGGCAAGTCATTTAACCTCTGAGTTTCGGTTTCCTCGTCAGTCAAGTGAGGACAATAGTATCTGCCACGCCTATTTCACAAGACTGTGGTCATGATAAAATAGGTATGCATGGGAAGTGTCCTGAAAAACTGTAATGACACATTTCATTATTATTATGCATATAAAAATAGAAGCCCTGGCAGATTAAGTGATTTGCTCAAAGATAAACAAATACCATAAGTGTTAACAATCAGGATTAATATGCAATAGCCCTTCAATCTATCACTTAGCTCATGACCCAGGTTTGCTTGTGGCAAGATTAAGCTAATAAAGACTGGATTTATTTCCATAGAACTTTAAGCCTTTCTTTTAAGCCACATTATTCATTATTCATTATTCTTCACTCTTCTAAAGAATAGCTTTGTATTTACCACTATCAACCTGAAATTACCAAATGTTAAGTCAAAAGACTATCCCAAATTGTTTAAGAAAAACACACACATACACGATTTAGTAATAGAAAGTATATTAAAAAATTCCTTATGTTTCTTGATAAAGTTAATTACTACTGCTTTAATATAAGGTAATGGTCATTTACAATTCAATTAATAAAATCATTACAATTATAACTTGTAAGAGTAGCTAAGTATCAGAAAAAATAAAATCTAGTGCTATTAGTTTATTATATATTTAGAACCATGGCCAATTTGTACTTGAGAATACTTTTTTTCTTTCATTTTTCTATTGTTATAACTTCACAAATAATTTTCTTTTTGCAGTTTGTGGAATGAGGTGAGGCTTCATCTTCCTGATTCAGAGGCTCCTTTTGGGAACACATCAAAGACAGGGATATAAAAGTAGGAAGAGTCAAATGAAGAGGACCTTGGATTTATGCTTACACTTTATCCTAAGCAATGGAATGACATAATCCATGTGATTGATTGATTGATTGATTCATTAATTTATTTTTGAGGCAGGGTCTCAGTCTGTCACCCCGGATAGAGTACAGTAACGTCAGAATAGCTCACTAGAGCCTCAAACTCCTGAGCTCAAGTGATCCTCCTGCCTCAGCCTCCTGAGTAGGTATGACTACACGCCACCACACTTGGCTAATTTTTCTAAATTTTGTAGAGATGAAGTCTTGCTCTTGTTCAGGCTGGTCTCAAACAACTGACCTCAAGTGTCTCAGCCTCCCAAAGTGCTAGGACTTCAGGCATGAGCCATTGCACCCAGCTCCCACAAGTTGTTTTAGGATGAGTATTACACTGGAATACTCATATTCCATTGTTATCCTACTGGTGTAGTACAGAAAAACTAAGAGTGAGGAAAATATTCTTAATATTACAGATTGAGAATGAGATAACAGAGCCTGGGCTATAAGGTAAGAAATGGCATGAAGAAAAAACTATGGTAAGCAGACTTCCCTCACCATCACAACCAATCTACCCCATTCCACTTCAGTCCAATCCAAATCCACTCTAATCACTGGAATCTGTGATGATGCTATGTTATGACTTAAACCACACAGACATTACAGATATAATTAAGGTTATGAACCTTAAGTGATTATCTTAGATAATTCAAGTGGGCACAATCTCATAAGATAAACTTTAAAGTGAGAACTTTTACAGCTAGAATTAGAAAGCTGAAGAGAACAAGAAGTAAGAGAGATTTTAAGTGTCAGAGGGATCCAATTTGTTGTTGTTGAAGGAGAGACACTGAAAGCATGAGAAGCAAAATGGGCAACCACAAAGAAACAAAGACCAGCCTGTCAGCTGACAGGTAGCATAGAAATGAGAACCTCAATCCTATAAATACAAGGAATTGTGTTTAGTCAACAATCTAAATTAGCTTGGAATTGATTCATCCCTAGAGCACCAGAAAGGAACACAACTCCTGGAACCACATGACCCAGACATGACATGATAGATTTCCGAACTATAGAAACTGTGAGAGATTAAGTTTTGTTGTTTCAAACTGCTACATTTATGATACTTTTTTAGAGATGAATACAGATTTAACAGAAATGAATACAAATTTTGGTACCATACAATACAGTTACTTTACTAATTCCTAAAAACGTCAAGTGACTTTGCAGTGAGATAGTAGTAGAGGCTGCAAAAATCGCAATGAGAATGAGAAAAACCTAGGTTCCTTTGAAAAAGCCTAGGTTTCCTTAAAGAAACCAACAGAAAAAAATATGAATATTAATAAAAACCCTGCTACTGGTGAGAACCCAGAAGAAAGATAGGATCAAAGTGAAGACAGGATCAAGGAAAAGAAATCCTGCATGGACCTGGATAATCCCTAAGTCATCATACACAGACTGTTACTAGAAATCTAGACTTTTTTAACACTGCCGGTGAGGGTTCCAAAGAAAGTGAGACACATGTTACTAGAAACTGAAGGACGACCCTTTGTTACTTAATGGTAGGTCATTTACCAAAATTATGTCCTGCAATTATGTGGAGAGTATAACTTGTAACAATAAACTCAGAAACTTAGCTGAGGAGATTTCAGCAAAGTGTTGGAGATATAGCCCTGTTTCTTGCCGCTGCTTTAGTAAAAATCAAAAAAAGAAAGATAAATGTGGTGTGATCTTTTAAACAAGAAAGGTATCAAAACTTGACAAACAGGGAAATTCTCAGCCTATCCAAATTGAGGGGGGGAAAAATTAAAATTGAGATTTGTTGTCAGGAAAATATATTCTAAAGAAAAAATAGGATGTGACTATTCCCTGAAACCTCAGATCAAAATGTTAGAGAATTCAATCTTTCAGAAGCAAGGAAGGGTGTGACTTACAGATACTTTAATCAAAACAGGTTGCAGCAAGGTTTGGTAGTTTATGCCTGTAATCTGAGTTGGGAGGCTGCCTTGAGGCCAAGAGTTCAAGACGAGACTGAGCAACACAGTGAGACCCCTTCTCTATAAAAAATAGAAAACTTAGTCAGGTGTAGTGGTGCACACCTGTAGTCCCAGATACTCAGTAGGCTGAGGCAGATGGATTGCTTGAGCCCAGGAGTTTGAGGTTGCAATGATGAGCTATGATGACACCTCTACACTCTAATCTGGACAACACAGCAAGACTCTATCAAAAAAACAAAAACACACCCAAAAAAACCACTCAGGTTGTCTCTTAGAAACTGAAGGGCATGGGACCTCAGCGATTTCAGCAGAAGTCAAAAAGAGAGATGGGATTATCTTACAAAGATCTGTATATGAGCCTCGCCTAATGCAATAAATCTCCATGGCATACACAAAATTTACTCCAACAGAAATACCTGCTAGCTTGAACTGAAGGGGATAGGTATTAAAATTTCTTCACACTGGTGACTTGATCTTATCTTCCATTTCCCCCTGTTTGAACCAGAATATTCAAAACTGTCCTACCATTGTATGGTAGGAACAAATAATTTGTTTCGTTAGCTCTACAGGTCAACAGATGAAGAAGAATTGTGTCTCAGGAGCAGTACTTAACGACTCATACCCAGAGAATCATAAGCGCATAATTTAAATGATATTTAAGACTTTTTTTTTTTTAATTCTTACACATATGTTTATGATTGGGCAAGTTGAGATATTTAAGACTTTCTGAGCTGCTTAATTTCAGATGAGATTTTTTTTGTCTGGAAACCTTGGGAGAGAATGAATGTGTTTTACATTTCAGAGAGACATAAAAGTTTGAAGACCAGAGTGGAGATTGTGGTAGGCAGAATGGTCCCCAAAGACATCTATACTTTAATCCCTGGATCTTGTAAATATGTTGTTATACGGCAAAAAAAAAAAAAAAAAAAAAAAAAACAACAAAAACTGCAGGTCTAATTAGGTGTAATTAGGTAATTATATTAGGTTATAAACCTAAAATTGGGAGAATATTCTGAGTGGGCACAATCTAATCACATGAGCTCGTAAAAGGAATAAAGTTTTCTGGCTGGAGTCAAGAGATGTAATGGAAGGTAAGGTCAGAAAGATTCAAAGCACGAGAGGGATTCCAGTAACTGTTGCCAGAGAGAACCATCACGAAAAGCATGCAAAGCATGAGAAAGAATGTGGACAACCTTTGGAAGCAAAAAATGGTCTGGCTGATAACAAAGATCTGCAGGAAACAAGAAAGAGGATCTCCATTTTATAACCACAAGGAACTAAATCTAGTCAAAAAGTATGAATATCTTTGCAGATACATTCTCCCTCAAGATCCTCCAGAAAAGAACACAGCACTGCAGACACCTTGAGTTTGATCTTATACAACTCTACACAGAATTCAGCTGAGTCACACTACCTGCACTTCAGACCTCCAGAACTCGGAGATAATTCTGCCTTGTTACTGCTACAATGAAAACTAACATAAACGGGAAACACTTTTAAAAGGAAAAATAAAAGGATTCATTTGCATAACTGAGAAAATTAGAATAACTGAAGATAATGGTAAGATTTTGATATTGATGGTATTACTAACAATATTATGATTTGGCTATAATATTTTGACAAGATAACAAGGTACCTAAAGTATGGAATAATACTAGCAAGTCATCCTCTTGATAAAAAACTTCAAATCTTAACAGACGGAAAGTAAAACAATCCCAGAAACAGTTATACCTATTCCATCAAAAAATGAGTTTGACTCTTGTGGCTGCAATTCGAATTCATCTTCATCCATGGCCTTTAATTCTCATTGGTCACGGCTCCTAAACCAGGGAATAAAGTTCATCAAACGTTAATTTTTTTACATCACATTTTAAAATGTCATCATGATACTTAACATTTCTAAAATGCTCCAATTATTTGATTTATCAATAATCAATCAATGTAAAATAAAATGGAATGATCTGATTTTCAGTGACATAAAGGAAACTAAAAGAAGATAAGAAAGGGCAGCTAAATCAAACAGGCTGACAGTGTTTGAGGTTTTTCAGTCTTTCTTCTTTTTCTAAGATACAGGGTTCTTGCACAATGTTGCAGATCTGAAGGGATCCTCCTACCTCAGCCTCCTGGCTGTTTTGGGTTTTAAAAAAAAATTATTTTAAATATAATCTTACATAAAATGCACAAATCTTAAGTATTTAGCTTAGTAAAATTTAACATAAGTATAAACATGTGTTTGCATTATTCGGATTAAGATATAAAACATTTCTTACACTCCAGAAGGTGATTCTTGCCTTTTTTCTAACCAGCAGCCCCAGTGATTCCGTAAGGATCAACTTTAACACATTCTGCAAGTTATTTCTGCAAAATTTCATTATATCTCTAAATTTAATGTAGTCTCCAATCTTCCTATTAATAAATTGCAAAATGGTATATATTCAAAATTCCTAACAATTAGAAACACTATGAGATTTCTATTGACCTTACAATTAACTCTCTGAACTGATCTTTGTTTATAGAAATAATTTATAGTACATATATCAGGACATAAATGAATTGATATCATCTATATAATGGTAAAAATCAATTCACCTGTGAGCACAAAAAAAAAATCCAAGTTCTATCTATATCTATTTATATCTGAAATGATTAGCAAGAGACACTTTCTTTATCTCTCCTGGTGGATGACACTATAATATATGAACATAAGAACCCAGGAAGGTCATTTTACAAATTTGGTTTCAACTAGCAGGAGAAATAGCCAGTTTATCAAAGGGGAAAAAATTAAAACACAAAGAATAAAAAGAATCTTGTATATGTCTCAAAAGCAAGAGAACAGAGGGAGTAGGTGCGCCATGATTTTATTTATGTTGCAAGTAGTGTACACTGTTCCTAACTGGTTTTCCTATTATTATTTTCTTACCATCTAATCTAACATTAACAGAGCTATTAGCTGCAACTTCTTTAATCTTTATCAGTTTTGCTAATGATATAAATAGTGCATGTTTCCTGTTAAAATTTCAAATAATGTAATGTATTGACTATATTTTCTTATTTTCTGCATTCTCTCACTTCCTCCCCTCACATCTAGCATGAAAAAAATGTTCAGTATTCTTGATGCTGTGGCATTGACCCTGCTCATCCCAGCAATAACTCATAGATTCTCTTTGACGAATACTTTTGATATATAAACCAACACATCAGAGCTGAGCTTTCAACCATCTCCTTTATCTAACTTTCAAAAACCAAAACAAAAGTCTCTCTACCCTAAATCATTCCAGAGTCCAGGTACTCCACAACTAATGACCGTCTCTATAAACCAGAGCCCTTTACTCAAATTACTGAATCCTAAATTTACTCATTGTATGTACCTTGCCTTGCCCATTCCTTTCCTGAAAATCCCCAGTAAAATCTCCATGCTCTTACTTCTTGCCCCTTCCTGCCTCCTAACTATCCCTGGGGACCTTCCCTATGTGGCCCCAAGTGACATGCCCTGCCTACAGTAAGTATAAAATTCTCTCTTTGTGACAATCATTCCCAGGTCTCTGTGTTTTATTATACCCAATTAAAACAAATTCCAAGTACATTTAACAAAATGAGAAAATTTTCTAAAGCATCATTTAAATCATGTCTGTTCTTTTTAAAAATGTTCATTGATCTCTGCTGACGTCACGTAAAAGTTCAGGTTCCTCGACCTTATAATATTCTAAAATCTGGCCCCAACTACCTTTACATTATTTCCATAATTTTTGTTCAGTTACCTTCCCCTACCTCTCTCTCCCACTCATCCTTCCTTTTCAGGTAAACAAAAATACCCAACATCTCCATAATATCCCAACTCTACATCTGGTTCCGGCTTTCTTTTAACTGAAATGCCTTTCTGTATCATTTTGTCTTAATGTATTTCCTATATATTTCCCCACCCACAAAAAATACTGAAAATATTCTCTCCCCCCTCTAAATTCTCATAATATTTTACCCTCTTCCCTTATTTAAAACATTTTTTTTTTTAAAGACAGGGTCTCACTACGTTACTCCGGCTGGCCTTGAACTCCTGGGCTCAAGCAGTGCTCCTGCCTTGGCCTACCTAGCAGGTGAGACTACAACCACATAACACCATGAGCTCCTTGCTTATTTTATCTCTTAACACATGTTATGGTTATTTATGTATGTCAGTTTTCCAATATTAAACCATATAATCCTTAAGAAAATGTGTAGGTGAGAAACTCAATTTTAATTTATATAATAAGCAAACGAATTTCCAGCATGTCAATTCTTGAGACAGATCCTATTTATTTTCAAGCAAGTTTGTTTTATGACATTCAAACTGCTTCAAATAAAAAGGCCATAATGACTATGTTAATACTTTGTCAACTACAAAAAATGTAAAGTGTACCTGCTCTGAATAAGTTGTCACTGTTCCCTCTACCCAAAACTATCTCTGGCTATATTTAACTCTTTTCATTGTTAAAAAAATGTAATTACAGAAGGATAAATGCAAATTAATCTTCTCAGAATAATTTAAATAAAATCACATGAAATTAAGACAATTAAGAATACGAATGTGACTAGTTGAGTTTAATCTACAGAATGATTTTCCTATTTTAGGTATTCATCTTCCTTGCCTTGTCTGTTATACTTTGAAAAATAGTTTCCTCAACCATGAAATTCTCTCCCTCCTTTTTTTTTAAGTGATATTCTAGTTCTCTTCCCATCTAAACTATTGGCTACTACAGCCTTGCCCAAAGTTTGCCACTCAGCCCTCTTCTCTTCTGTTTTATCATTTATTCCCACGTTTTTAACTACCACTTGCATAAATCCACACACTCAGGAAAGGACCTAATATTTCTATCAGGCTGTCTGCTGAATACTTTCATCTCAATAAAGATCACTTTTCTCTTCACAGATCACTATGGCATTGTCCTCCTTCCCTGACAGTTGGGTTGTCCAGTGTTGTCAATTTCGTCTTCAAAACTTCTTAGATATCTGTCCCTTTCCTTTATTTCCATTATTACCATCCACTTCAGCCTCATATATCTGATTCCCAAAAATGAAAATAGCCTTTCGAATGGCCTTGTTCTTCTACCACTTCCACAACAAATGGCTAGGACCTCTATTATAAAAACGGGTCCTGTGGTGCCAGGTACCAAGGCATTCTTGCAGTCTGTGGGCAGATTATTCCACATGAAGTACTGCTTTGATCATGGCATTGCCCTGTTCACAAAACTTAAGGAGTTCGCCAACATTCACTGGGATCTATGATATTAACCCAAGCTACCACAACAAACTTATTTGCTATTATTACTCAATTTTACAGCCTAGCTGGACAGAAGGTAATTTCTCAAACAAGCCTTACAAACTTCTTTACCACTCTACTTTGGTACTCAATATCCTAGAGTTTTTGGGAGGTAAGGACTCTAAAAAAATGAAAATATCCAACTCAATTGTCGTTAGTAGGGTCAATAACTGAATAAATACTTACGCATGTTGGAAGATGTTGCAGATGTCAGTTACATTTTGATGTGGTAACAGTAATTCATTCATGTAACCAGAGATATATGCCACAGATAGCCTAATTCTGGTTTAATCCCTTCTGAACCACACAATAAAAAGAAGGAAAGAGCTCAAATAGGTAAGAAACCACTATTAATTGCTATGGTCCAGGAATCAATTCAGCAAACAAAGCTACTGATTCAATATTTTAAATGTAAGGGTCAGGTATAATTTTACATCATATGAATTCCCTAATATATACTTTGGCCTGTGAGAACCACCCTATTTTTAATACAGCAAGCAATCATTGTTCAACAATACATTTGACAGGTTATATCCCTATTTCACCATGATGGTAAAACTGAAATAGAGAAAACGGATTTTTTTTTTTGCACTTCAGTGCAAAGATGACCACACCTTTACTGTAACCTTCCTTGGGTTACAACTGCTAATTACCTGCAACAATCAGAATAAAACTATGTTTTTAAATGAAATATATTCAAAACAGTTCCCACAATTGTGATAGAGTTAAGGTGAAAGAATGAGGCCTTATGAATTAACAAGGAATTGCCATGTTTTTGCAGCAACAACCAAGTTCAAAGATTAGCTGAATCTGAAGACAAGCAGAATTATCCAAAGAACCCCGTGTCCAAAAATTAATTTACATGAATATGGAATAATATTCAGGATGGTTAACAAATGCTCTGAAAATACTCCTATTTTGGGGTCCCCAATATTACTTCAAAGTTGTTTAAGATTCCCTTCCTAAGTTGCAAAGTTCACGAAAATTAAGAGGATGACATTCCTAAGAAGAATTCATACTTGAAAAATTCACAGTTTTAAGAAAAATAAAGGATGGGGAAAAAAAAATCAAGAAAATATACAAAAAAAATTCTTCCTTTCTTTAGAATAAAACAATAGAAACATCATACCAAGTTAACAGTATAGCAACATTTTATCTAAAGATAACAATAATGAATATAATTTATTTAAATTCTATACCTCCTGATTAGACATTTTCATGTTATTTCTCTTGGGCAAGTTTCAACACAGTGCTCGTGTACCAGACTGTTTTAAGCAAAGTATATACTTATTAAAATGAATATAAAAACCATTTTTCCCCACTCTGTTGCCCGGGCTGGAATGTAGTGGCACAATCATAGCTCAAGCAATCCTTCTACTTCAGCCTACTGAGTACTTGGGACTACAAGTGTGAGCCACCACAACCAGCTCTTTTGTTTGTTTGTTTTTGTACAGGTAGGGTCTCTCCGAGTTGCTCGGGCTAGTCTATGACTCCTGACATCAAGCAATCTTCCTGTCTCGGCCTTCCAGAGTGCTGGGAATACAAACGTGTGCCACCACACCTAGACAAAATCATTTTTTCTAATTTTGGTTTCTCCAACATACTTTAATGCCTTTTAATATTACTTTAAATTCCTCTCTTTAAGTCACATTCAGGAAACCAAAATTTATACTATACATGCTAGACAAATTCACTCAAGTTGCAGAAAAATCAAAGTGAATTATCTGTAATGGAACTTTTCATAGAAAGAAATTATGGTGAAAAGTTTATCTGAGTAACGGCAAGCATTTATTTTTTGATGGCTAATAATTCTCCAGAGCAAAGCTAAGGAGCCAGCTAATTTATTTAAAAAAATAATTAAATAAAATCCAAACTTGGCTCTTTTGTGGGTTGGCATGGAGTATGAAGAAGGGAATACAAAAAGCTAATAGATAGTAAAATAAAAAGGAGAAACAAACTTAAGAAAAGTAAAAACATGAATTTGGAAATTAAAAAAAAATCATAAAGATAAAAAAAATTATATAATACTATCTGATACCTATCCCAGCACACTGGGAGAAAACAGATTTTAAAAGAATAATTGGGAAATAAAAGCTACTAGTGTTAATCTAAGAAAAGATGAACCCAAGCAATCATGTAAACTGCCTAATGTTATCATTCTAACCAGCTCAAAAATTAGTATGAATTTCATGTGTGAATTTTTTTTGCTCTGTTTCCAGGAACAGATAATTTTAAAAAAGCTATATGAACACACCAAAGTGTGAGAAAAATGTTTGCACAATTCCTTTTATAAAACCAACAAATTTTGGGGCATGGTGGCTCAAGCCTATAATCCCAGCACTTTGGGAGGCCAAGGCAGGAGGATTGCTTGAGGCCAAGAGTTTGGGACCAGCGTGGGCAACATAGTGAAATCTTCCAAAATTAAAAAAAAAAGAAAAAGAAATTAGCTGGCTGTGATGGCACACACTTGGATGAGGAAGAATGAAGTTCACTTGAGCCCAAGAGCTTCAGATTACAGTGACCTGTGACTGCACCACTGTACTCCAGCCTGAGCAATAGAAGGAGACCCTCTTTTAAGAAAAAAAAAAAAACAAATAAAAAACAAAGCGAAAACAAACAAAACAATAAATCACTACATACAAAACCTAACAAAATTAATTCAAACTAATCCAAACTCCATTACTTATCAGTTCAAGTCAAGCATATGTAAATGTGATCCATCTTTCAAGGAGGAAAATGCAAACACACACAAATTATCAGAAAGTTACTGAAGAAATCAAAGACGGAACCACACAGCCCATATAACAGGTTAAAAGAGAAAAGATACAATATTCTCAGTAGATGATAAAAAGTTGACTTTTTTTACTTAAATAAAACAGTCACTCCAATAGATACGTTTTAAGGATACGTCTTTAAAACAGTAAATTATATTGTATTGAATGTAAGTAAACAGAATCTCAAATCCAGTCTAATATGTTAACAATACTGTGTCTCTACAATACCTATTGGCTCACATATATAGGGGAATAATATTAGTATCACCTTAAAGTAGAACAGAATATATTACGCATAAGAAGAATACTGCAAACATTCTCACAAAAGTGACAAATAAGGCAAAGATATCCTTTAACACTGTTTTTAATTCTTACTAATCTTACTTTTAAAGTGAACATTTATACCCAATTTGTTTTTTCTGAAGTTTGCTTATGCATTTTGTACATCTCTGTATTGAGTTTCATTTCACTAATGTTTAACAGTTATTGTTGTTTTTTTACGTGTACTTGTATTATTATGTGAACTATTGCCATATACATCTTTGTCTCTCACATATTTAAATTTCTTTTTAAAGAATCCTTGATTTTTATTAGGATTGCATACATCTATACTGATTAATTTGGAAAGAAGAAGTATCTTCACAATATTAACTATACTTCATAGCTCTTCTTTAATTTAGGTCTTCTCATGTTTAATGGTTTGAGAGAAAGATCTTAGCTTGTTTCATTAAATTAATTTCAGTGTACTGGATACTAGTCTACTACAGGCTTCTTTAATAAAGGCCGGGTGCGACTGCTCACACTTGTAATTCTAGCTCTCTGGGAGGCCAAAGCGGGCGGATTGTTTGAGCTGAGGAGTTCGAGATCAGCCTGAGCAAGAGAGAGACCCCATCTCTACTAAAATTAGAAAGAAATTAATTGGACAACTAAAAATATACAGAAAAAATTAGCCGGGCATGGTGACACATGCCTGTAGTACCAGCTATTTGGGAGGCTGAGGCAGGAGGATCGCTTGAGCCCAGGAGTTTGAGGTTGCTGTGAGCTAGGATGATGCCACGGCACTCTAGCCAGGGCAACACAGTAAGACATTGCCTCAAAATAAATAAATAAATAAAAAAATACAGAAGTAAAAGACAAGTTTCAAGCTTTTGAACTTGCAGCCATGTTTATTTTAACCTATTCTGGTTTCACCCTTAAAAAAAAAAAACCTATCATTTTTAGGTAATTTGCTAGATGCAAAAAACTGCGCTAAGCCCTTTGTGTTAATTATCTCATTTAATCTTCTCCCTGTCTAGAATGGTAGATAGTATCAACCTCATATCCTAGTTAAAGAAACTGTACCTTAAAAAGCTAAGAAACCTGCTCAAGCATAAACTGGTAGTAAAACAGCAGATGCAGATCTTCTATCTAGGCTGTCAACCACCAGGTTTATTCTTTCTCTCACTACTCTGTCCTGTCATCTAGAATTTCAATCAAGTGTATTTGTCATACGTATTTCAATCATTTATTTTTTAATCCGGTCCTATTCCCCAGTTTCAATTATTTCCTAGCATCTTCTGATAATCTATTTTATAAGTTGTCTGAATGTTCATTATCTTAGTCTTAGCAGTTTTATGGTTGCAGAGGAAAGCAAAAGTCTTATTTAGCATGCCAGTGGTTTCTAAAGTGACACATCAGTGGATGTAGAGAGAAAAAGAAAATCAAACTTTTGTTTTTCTATATGTTAAAATCTCATACTTTATACATGTCTATGAATGAATTCAGGAAATTTTGCCCCAAAATATAACTCCTTGGGATAAAGAGCATTTTGAATTAAAAGGTTTCAAAATCAACCGACTTTCGAAGAGGCTTTCACTATCTGCATAATCAGATGGGCCCAATCAAAAAACAAACAAAAAAAAACATTCCCTTCCCTCCCTGTTGTTTGAACATATTGCAGAAAAGAAAATAAAGAATGCAATCAGACCTGGCCCAAATCATTTTAAAAATAATACCTGTTTCTCAGGTTAATGTAAAAGTCAATCTGTTTTGTCCATCCTCCCTAGCAACCAGGTATTGTCTGGAAACAGAATTACCTATATTCCTCATCTCCCGCTCTCCACTTAAAAGGAAGGTATAAAAAGATCTGGATCCCACTAGGATACTGAGTAATCACTCTGTGATTCTTCTCATGCACATGGTAAATAAACCTCTCTAATTAATCTGCCTTAATTGTGCACTGATCTTTCAAATTTTTGAACTTTCCAGGGAAAGGGCAAGTTTTCCCTCACACCAATATCTACACTGTATACGTTTAAAACATAACAGTTTAACAATATGAATGAATAAGGAATAACAACTGCTTGCAGATTACTCAACTAAAGAACTCAAACAAACCCTGATAAACTATAACTGCTTCTTCCTACCCACTCAACACGTCTTTGTTAACCTGTCTGATAAACATCATACACGTGATGACATAAAGCAAATACAAAGCAATTATACCGTAAAGTAAAAATGTAAATCCTACAAAAGAGTATAAAAAGTTGAGAAACTGAAAAAGAAATGCTCCATCACAGTCATGGCCATTGACTTGAATACAGATTTCTCTTACTCATCAATTTAGCACTAGAGAAAAGAAAAAAATTCACTACGATAAGTATAGGAGATATTTTTTCCAAAAGAGAATTATATGAATGCTAAAATTAGTCAAAGCTCTTAGAAAACTGACAAAGTCCTTGAATATTCTTTATTATAGTGCCGTTCAAATATGAAGTGAAAACATCATATAGTGCTATCATACAGTTCTCTTTTTATTTTTACTTGACTTCTGGGATTTATGAAGTATCATACAATTCTGTCAGAAAAATCACCAAGGCTGGGCTCAGTAGCTCATGCCTTTAACACCAGCATTTTGGGAGGCCAAGGTGGGAAGCTTGCTGGAGATTAGGAGTTCAAGACCAGCCTGAGCAAGAATGAGACCCCTCCTCTACAAAAACTAGAAAAATCAGCCAAGTGTGGCCTGTAGTCCCAGCTATATTCCAAAAGCTAAGCCAGGAGGATCCCTTGAGCCCAGGAGTTTGAGGTTGCTGTGAGCCAGGCTGATGCCACAGCACTCTAGCCCAGGCAACAGAGAAAGAAAGAAAAGAAAGAAGAAAGAAAGAAAAGAAAGGAAAGAAAGGAAAGAAAGGAAAGAAAGGAAAGAAAGAAAGAAAGGAAAGAAAGAAAGGAAGGAAGGAAGGAAGGAAGGAAGGAAGGAAGGAAGGA
>CAUYSK010053129.1:0-32403 GCA_963575035.1 Avahi laniger
CTCTGGGAGGCCGAGGCGGGCGGATTGTTTGAGCTCAGGAGTCCGAAACCAGCCTGAACAAGAGCGAGACCCCGTCTCTACTAAAAATAGAAAGAAATTAATCGGACAACTAAAAATATATAGAAAAAATTAGCCGGGCATGGTGGAACATGCCTGTAGTCCCAGCTACTTGGGAGGCTGAGGCAGAAGGATTGCTTAAGCCCAGGAGTTTGAGGTTACTGTGAGCTAGGCTGACGCCACGGCACTCACTCTAGCCCAGGCAAAAGAGTGAGACTCTGTCTCAAAAAAAAAAAAAAAAAAAAAAATTCTGTCAATTTCATACAGACAGAAAGTAGAATAGTGGTTATCCAGGACTGGAGGGGGAAAAATAGGGAAGTTTTTGCTTAATGGGTAGAGTTTCGATTTGGGATGATGAAAAGGTTCTGGAAATGGACGGTGGTAATGGTTGCCTAACAATGTGAATGTGCTTAATGTCACTGAATTGTACACTTAAAAATGGGCCAGGCACAGTGGCTCATGCCTGTAACCCCAGCACTTTGGGAGGCTGAGGTGATAGGATTGCTTGAGGCCAGGAGTTCAAGGTTACAGTGAGCCACTGTAGTCCAGCCTGGGTGACAGAGGCAGACCCTGTGTCTTTTAAAAAAATGGTTAAAATGGTAAATTTTATTTTATGTTATGTATATTTTAACACACACATGCCACATATACATACATACATGTGCGTGTGTGTGTGTATATATATATAGATATATGCACGTATTTTTTCAAAGAAAATAAACTGGCTGAGAATGATGGCCAAGCTCTTATGAGTAACAGGTGTGAACCTGAGCATGTGAACTTCATGGCATCCTTCTGCATAGAAGGGGTTGAAATGACTTCCTAGTCCCCAGCTGTGTTTAGGATCATCAATATTAAACAGAGATCTCTGAAGGTGTTAATGTACTTTGCAGTCATAAAGGTCTTTTGCTCACAAATTACAGTGCTGGTGACACACAGGCGCTCCTTGCTTCTCAGTGGACATCATGAATAATCCCAAAGAGAACTGAGGCCAGAAAGGGCGGGGAAACCAGTGAGCCCGTCCAGGACACAGAATCCCAGTCTACCTTGTCCTGAAATCAATCTCTGTAGCTAAGAGGTCACACAGAAAGCTGTTAAAAGAACAAAGATACCGATTATCTGAATTCATTAGGGTTTTAAAGATTTGTAAAAATACATAAAGCAGCCTTTTAAATATTACAATGTTGGGTTATAGCTTATAAATGAAACATTTTAGATTATATTGGACCAACATTTTTAAAGCATTCTGGTCCATAAAAGAGAGAGGAAATAGTCGGTGGCTTGTTCAGTTCAACTAACTCAGAGCCCAGGGTTTGGGGAGCCTGGTGGTGAACTCTGTCTCACTTAATGAAAGGTTACTATTGTCCCTCTGCCTGAATAATAATTTCTCTTCCTTTTTTGCTTCCTTATGAAATACCATGAGGGTCACCTCTAAAAAGACATAACATGTTGTGCCTGGGGAAAATGTTGAATTTAAATAATTTTATATATGCTTTATTAAACCACTTAAAACATTAGCTTTTTTCCTTCTGAATCTGAGTTACTAATTCTGCGCATGAACTTAAATATTCTATCTATACATGTTAAATAACACAAGACATATAAATTAATGAGAAAGCAGGAAAAAAAAGAGCCTTAATAAGGAAGTAAGTTTCCTATTTTGTCAAACTTAGTGTTTAAGTTTCTTTTAAGAAAACAGTTTCCTGGCCCACGCTGAAACTCCTTTAGCCCTGCAAATCAACACAAGGGCATCCTGTTCAAATGTTATTATGGAAACACTGTGCTGTTCTAAGGCCAGATGTATCCAAATTAAACTGAGGGGGATGGAAATAACTCTCCCTTGATACACCCGTGGTTGCTGAAGGTGGGTTTGTTTAGAAGTAGAATAAAATTTACAGCTAAATATAAAAACAGATACATCATCTTCTTGTAAACTTTGAGGAACATGTCATTCCACCTCTGGACTCTGGGAAAAACACTAAGGTCATGCCTAAAATAAGAACAGTGAAGGGATCAGGACAACACCAGAGGTAAAACCGCAGACTTTCCCCACCTTTTTATTAAGGCAGTAGGCAGGTTACAATTTGACAGTGAGATCATTTCTCTAAAACCAGGAAAGCACCGTGGGTCTGTTATTCCAACATACTCTCTGACTCCTGCCTCTGAATCAGGTGTCTGGTCTTGGTATGAAGCGGTGATTACTACTTATTTTTCAAAGGCTATTTAGACAGACTCTTGGAGTCAAAGGGGAAAGAGAGGGGAAAAAATGTTTCACTTAAAAGTTTCATTTATTTTTTAACTATGAAAAAACTTTTAAAAATCCATGTTGTGAGAAAGATTTCGCCTCCTAGTTACTAAAATAAAGATGACTAATTGGCTTCCTAAAGAAACCAAAAAGTCACATGCATCAAATTGTTATCTTTAATAGGTTTCTGTTTTAAATTTTTAAAAATTTCTTTAAGTTCCAAAGAACATTAATATCACTTGCACAGCCTAAATAAAGGATCCTGATTTTTGACTCTTATGAGACAAAGTTACTTGACTTTGCAGAACTGTTTCCTCATCTATAATTCCACTTCCTGCCCTCAGGGAGAGGTCATTGAGGTTAAATAATCTATCCCTAAAAGTGTTAAACCCAGGGACTAGCATATTTTGGGATTCCATAAATGCTCATTTCCTTCCTTCCTGCTGACTTTCGAGGACTGAGGCCAGTGACCATCGATGAGATAAAGGACGCGGGGACAAGGAGAAGGATTAGTAGGTAGGGGAAAGAGTGCTCCAAACATCTTAGCCAGAAACGGTGGAAGTCTCTTTAATTCTATATCATGCATGGTAACCCATTTTAAACTGGTATGAGGGCTATGTTATACTAATGCATAATATTGATTTTAAGGTAGAACACCGTCTTCAGCTGTTAATGAAGAAAAGCCATTAAACCTCTTCTGTGTAAATTGCCTTACTGCTAGGAGGACCTCAAACACTAACAAAGAAGTTCATATCGCCCCATCAGCACCCTTGCATTGCACTGCCCTGATTACTTCACTTTGTAGCCTTATGTTATATTGTTAATTATTTCCCTATTGACTGTCCTGACTTCTCCACAACCTCAGATTCACAGGAGATTATGAGAGTTCTTGACTGCCATGTTTTCTGTTGTAGCTCCAGCCCCTAGAATATTGCTTGGCACATAGTAGGCTCTTTATATTAAATATTTGTTGAATGAATGAAGTTGAACATGCCTTTGAACACTGCGGAAACCCTATGAAGCCTCCACCATTTTTTAAATTTAATACACACTCGCCAAATTTTTACTGGTCACCTAAAGAGAGGAGCCTGGTTTTATTTCTTTCTTTATTTATTTTTAATAAAGGAAAACGGTGTCTCGGTGCACTACGTACAAATCTGCAGCGAGGTGCCCCTCTGCTACAAGCACGGAAAACACTTTAAAGACTGAGTCCAAGGAGGGAAAATAACCAGAAACAAAAGACTGCATTACAATTTTCCTGAAAATTTTTGAGATAGAAAGCAGTAGAGTATACTAGTTTTCAAAATTAAATATATTTGATTAAGTTGCTATTGAGCAACCTTGTGTCCTTATAAAACATACCCAGAGAAGCAGCACAGAATAATGAAATAGGAACTGGACTCCAAGCTTGGAGTGCTCACCAGTTCCTCCTTCGCTTATTGGCTCTCACGTAGCTTTGTCAGCCAGACCTTTCTCTCCATGTGGGAATAATCAAGTAACAAAAAGTGTATGGAGAGAGGAAGGCAGGGAGAAGTTGGAATATAATACCTGCCTTGCTCAAGATTGTTGATTATGTCAAATGGGCCAACAGATACGGAATTCATTTGGAAATTTTAAGATCCTAAATAAAGGCAAGAGATCCTTGTAATTTTTTTCACTTGGGGAAAAATTCTATGAAAACTGCCTTTCGTAATTGAATTATTTCTTTTGCTAACTGATTTTTAATGAAGATTTAGTACAATGTGAATTCTAACAAACTTGGGTTTTCAATCAGGCATTGTTAATTTTAAGAGAATGAGAAATAAGAAAAATAAATATTTGTATATAATCAGAGCAACGACCACATTCTTTTCAAAATAATTATAGAAAAAGACCACTGAAGCTGAAGAAGAAACGTGCCATGTTTTGAAGCATTTAGTCGATCATTACATCTTCCTGAAATCGCTCCAGTCTAGTCCTAATCGTTGCGCAAAGCTATCAATTTCTTGCCATTCCCACTACCACCTGGTCTCTTGCTCGTTTACTGAAAGAGCCTCCTATCTGGTCACTGATTTCTCCCCAGGCTCATTAACGGTCTGGCGGGGAGTCAGAGTGACCTGTCTCACGTAAATCCTCCCAGGGGGTACATCTCCAGCATCATCCCTCTGACCCATTCTCTTGCTCTCCCCACTCCAGCCAGGTTGGACTCTGCGGTCCTTGCAACTCACCACGTGGTCTCTTGCCTCTGGCCTTTATTCTCAAAGTTCTGTCCGCTGGCCACACTTTGCTCTTCCCACCCACTTCACAGGTTAACTTCTGCTCATCCTTTGAGCTTCAGTCCCCTTCCTGGGAAGACTTCCTTGATGCCAGTGACTGCTCTTACTGTTGTGGCATTTCTTCTCTCCTGGCTGTAAGCATGCCCTCCTGCAGCTGCTGTGGCGTGGTCCTCACCCCCTAGACTGTCAGCCATGCCTCTCTGGCTCCCACTTCTCCAGGGCCTGGCTCACTAAAATGTGTGGTATAAATGAATAACTCATCTCTTGTTCTGTCTGCATTAATCGTACGACCCAGTGCAAAAAGCAATTATTCACTAAAAAGCACAGAGATGCGATGGGTCCTTAACGATACAATGAGGACATTCCTTTTTAAATACCCTGCTATGCCAAACAGGTAGAGACGTTTTAAAGAAGAGTTAAGTATTCCAATGCATATTAAATTTCCCTAAATTCTTCATATTTTGAAACCACTAATGTATTCATTGGTCATGCCCTTTATTCCTTACAAAAGGTATTTTCAAATTCCAATGAGATGTACTTTCATCAGTTAATTTTTAATTGAGCCAAATATCAAATGCTCACATTAACCAGACAAAGTGTGTTTAGCTACTGATTTGCAGTGACAGCTTGTGTTATTCTCACACACAGGCCAAGCATGAAATAGAAAACTAATAACCCCTTAACTGTATTCGCAAAGTATCATTTATGGGAAAGAAAACTACATTCAAAGAAAACTTGTGCAATGGCTGTCATTTTTTTCCCCCGAGCCGCAAGCTGTTACAAAGCAGGGGAGCTCATTTTCTCACAGATACGGACCAGCTCAAGAATCCCACTGTCACTGGATGTATTCATTAAGAAGGAATCTGGCAGCAGCACAGGGGACGGATACTTTGGAGAACAGGCCAATTATCTGGGTGTCCTTTATAATTTGAAGTTTCTGAATTCAGTCATAGATAAGCCACTTGAAGAGGGGCGGCAATGGGGACATAATGCACAGATGGCCACTGAGGAAACGAGAGGGAGGAAGGGAGGATGGAGAGCGAAGAGCCTTTGCTTGTGGTTTCATTCATGGGGACAAATCTGCAGGCTGACACATTCATCTTTTTAAAAAGCCCCTGGAGAAGTGTGGTCCAGCTTCATTCTAAGTAAACAAATCATACAATCTTTCTCAAACAGATGACAGAATACAAATTCCAAAATACAAATTCCACCAGTTCTTACGATCACAGACAGGCTGCGATGCTTACTTGAAGCAGAACAGAGAACGGAGCCAAAAGCTGTCAGGCCGATAGTTTTATCCAAGACAGCTCTGTTGGTCTTCTTGATGATGGGTGTCTTTAGAAATAAAATCTTAGGCTCTCTCACCTCTGGGAATGCTGTACTGACTTCCACCTTCAATTGGCTGCTTGTGTTCATGGGAGAAGAATTGGGGAATCCTCTACCTTGTGAGTTTTATGCTGTAGTTCTTTTCATATTTGAGCTACAACACTGATCAGGGTTAAAATCCACCTTGCTCCCACTGGAGGACCTTGGGCAAGCCCTGTTTTCTTTAAAGATAAGGGGATAGATAATCTCAGGCTTCAAGACCTTCTCAGTCTGGGTTAGGCTTGAGATGTGAAACACGAGAAATGAGAGCAAGTAGGCATATATATGTAGATTATGTGTGTTCAACCTTTGTATAAACAGATACAATGTGACAACCAGCAGGCTGGTGTCTAATACTAGCATTAAGGACTAATAAATGTTGAATATTTGATATAAAGCAAAATCTAAAAGACTTCTCTTTAGGTATGAATGACAAACTTCTTCAATTCAATGAAAAGGATGAAATAATTTTTCTTTTTTCATTTCTATTGAATATTAATGAACCTATAGGATGGGATATTTGGGATATATACACACACTGCAGTAAGAGAAGTGGGAGAACATTAGCTGGTTTGGGTGAATTAGATGCCCACAGTCCCTCTAACATAATCAGTTTATGAATTCATTCATTCAATAACAATCATTATGTGTACCTATTACCTACTAGGCTAGGTGCCAGGCTGAATTTAATAGAAGAAATATTTTATTAAATGAGGAAATCCCAGTGAAGTAGGACACATTGATTTTGTAAGACTGAGAGCCACAAGTGGAGGATACTATCAGGATATTTTTTAAGAATACTAATTTGACTCAAGTTGAATTATTCTTTAAGTTGGCAAACTGGTGGTGAGAAGCCAAGCTTTGAACAGTAAAGCTTCAAGTTGACCACACTAATCCAATCCATACAAGTCTACAGAGGACTTTGGGGGTAAGGTGGAAGGCAGAATCAGCAGTAGCAATTAGGCCCACTTTCGGAAATGGAAGAAGAAAAAGGGAAATCTGCATGGTTTTGGGGAAAAGGTATATTATACTCCAACCTCAGTTTCTCTTTTGAGCTCCAGATCCTTATGTCCAACTGCTTACAGCGCATTTCCACTTGGATATCGTACTGGAAGTTCAAGTTGAAAATGTCCAAAATTAAATTCATCGCATTTATTGTACCAAACAGTAACTGTTCTTATCTTTCCTTTCTCTCTGAGAGTATCATTCTTGGAGCCAGCTGGGGTGGCACTTGAGTCCTCACCCCTGTACAGTTAAACACAATCGTCCCTTGGTATCCTTGGGGGATTTGTTCCAGGACCTCCCTCAGGTAAGAAAATCCAAGGATGCGCAAGTCCCCGATATAAAATGACGTAGTATTCACATATAACCTATGCGCATCCTCCTGCATACTTTAAATATCTCTTGATTACTAATACTACTGCTTATATAACGTAAATGCTATACAGATAGTTGTTACACTGTATTGTTTAGGGAACAATGACCAAAAAAGAGTCTGAACATATTCAGTACAGACTTTTTTCTTCCTCCAAATACTTTCCATCCTAGGTTGGTAGAACCCACAGATGCGGAGGGCTAACTGCAGAAACTTCTCAAGTTAGAACCCAGTGATAAGTTCTCAAACTGCGGTCTTATCTCATGAGAGTTCTCTATGCCCCAGTCAAGTAGGCTCCTCACAATTCCCCAAACACACCTCACACATTCCTGCTGCTTCTGCTACCTGAAAGGCCTGCTCCTCACATCTTCTACCTGTTCTCCAAAGGTTGTCTCAAAATTACCTCCTGCAAGAAACTCTTCAGATACCCTGCTAGCTGGATTGGATCTCTCTGATGACAAAAGATTATCGAGGACGACAGCAATTTATATACTTGTCTTAGTCCCCTACTGGTTGGCAAGTTCCTTGAAGAAAGTTATCTTACTCATTTTTCACTTAACTAAAACACCTAGCATAGAGCTTTGCACATAGTAGGCCCTCAGTAAATGTTTTTCTCAATGGACAAAGTTAGTGTGCGTGCTTCCTGAAATAACCAGATCCTTACAATCTTTTCCGCTTCCATCACCGCCCTGTTTACTGAGAACTCAGGGTTAAGTTTCATGAATAATTGCTCATTTTTTTCAATGAAGACTTCTTCAAATCATTTCCTTCTTACACTGTCACTTTAATGTTTAGTAAGTGGTTCTGTCTCACTGTACTTATAATTTTGTTATAAAATACCTCCAAACTCCTCTCTGTGTTTTTGGTGTTTAAAAAAATATAAATGCTAGCTGGAATCCATAAAGAAAATGACCAGGAGACAGCACTAAAATTTTGAGAGCCAGAAGTGCCAATGTTGCCATCCTTATGGAGTTGCTTTTTTTAAAAAAAAAAAGAGATAACAAATCAATATTTAAAGCTGATGATAGAATTTGTAATTAATTTTATTCCTATTATAATTGTAAGAAAGATCTCTGGGTGTATATAGAGATATAGCAGATAGGCACTGAATTAAGAGGAGTAAGTATTTGTCCCATATTCTCATTGAAAATTCTAAGGAAGCTGAGAGGAATATTTGACTGCAGTTCCATTTGAGGGTGAATACATAGATATAACATTCATTGTGCCGTAAAGCAGAAGGAATCTTAGTTATCTGCTATGGAGAGCTGGAAAAAGTCAAGAAAAGACAGCGTGCAACATTGATCCTTTGTTTGGTGTTCTAAGCATTAGAATTCATAAACTCTCCATACTCCTTTGCAGCTTAACTGTCTTTTCAACAGTTAAAAATAGAGAGGTACAGTAATTGGAACTGTCACAAGAAAAGATGTATTAGTCTCAATGGAAAAAATCTCCTTTGAAAAATTAAAGCTTCACTTGACACGGTGGGTTCTCGGGTTGTTTTCAGGAGACATAAGAAAGAACAGAGTGGAGTCAGTCATAAGCTTCTGACTCATTACGCTGAAGCCCCAGAGAGCTGATTATTAACTAAAAATGGAATATGGTTCTATCCCTGAAATTCGGAAGGCAAAACAAGCAGCAGAATGGAAACGCAAATGTCCCCACTGAAAGCGTGTGCTCCCAATGCAACGCGTAAGAGAAGGAGCATCCATAGTTAACCTGCGTGTGGAATGTGGTGGATCGCCCAGGAAAGTCACCCAAGTAGCTCTCAGTATATTGCTGCAAATGGCCACACCAGCATAGCATGTCAGGGAGATTCCCTTTCTAACGTGTTTAAGAGGGTGTCTGGGGAAGTAGCCCTAACTACAAGCTATTTTAGTTTAGTTAGTTAAAATTTATCTACGGCTCAAGTATAACCCCACTATGATCTTGCAGTACAGGGATGGAAGCAAGTAAAAATTTTTCCAGAAGGTACTATCTTTTCCCTGCACAAGGTTGAAATTTTTAACCTCTGGAGGGAAAGGATAGTTTTTGCTAACAGAAAAGATAGTTCGTGTAAACAGAAGTTTTGTGTTTTTTTGAGAGAGTCTCGCTCTGTCACCCAGGCTAGAGTGCAGTGGCATCATCATAGCTCACTGCAACCTCCAGCTCCTGACCTCGAGAGATCCTCCCGCCTTGGCCTCCCAAAGTGCTAGGATTACAGGCGTAAGCCACCACGCCTGGCCATGTTAACAGAAGTTTTACTTGCCCAACTGCCTGTAGTAAGTCTAGAGTAGGGATTATACTCTCAGTTTGGTTAGATCCCATTTCACCCCCTTGCTGGTATCTAGGCATATTGCTATTTTCTTCATGTGAATCCTACTCTTTATGTACTGGAAGATTAACAAGGAGCCACACCTAGGAGGTCTCCCTTCGGCAGAATGACAAGACAAGTAGGGATGATCATGGCAGTGGTGGTACTTATGAGAAACACCAAACAGCTTTGAAGAAATGAGAATAATCATTCAATCCTCATTCTCACCAAAGAATAGGTGGATTTATCTTTTGTCTGGCAAATAAAGAGCAGAGAAATCGTGTTGGTACTACAGAATTGGGCATATATCAGAACAAGTGGCAACCTACAAAAATATGTTTTAAAATGTAAACAGTTTTGTTGTCATTTTAAAAGTTTTACAGTCTCCATTTAAAGAAAGAGGGCCACGAGTGCAAGAAGTCAGAAGATAAACAGCTGCTCTTTAGGAACATAAATGGTACAGTGGACTGTGAATTTCTGTAAATAGCATTGTGAAAGAGAGGCGTGTTGATAAATAGAATAGTAATATAACCTAAAAACAAAGCAAAACAAAAACTTTTTTTTTTCTCCCAAAGGAAGAGCCCCTATTCTGTTTCCAAACCTACTTGTAATTTTCTGCATACAAGAAAGAGTTATTTAAGAAAGATAGTTCTTCAAATTACCCTGTTCTAATCGGTCTAATCAGAACCTTGATTGTCCTTTACTTTAAAAGAATTAATGAAATACTTTAGAAACTGTAGACTGGTGTTTATTAAGTCTTCTTAATGTGCATAAAGAGTGCTTAGTGGGTTAATGTTTAACAAAGGGAACTCCCCTTCCCTTTCAGTTCTGTTAAGCATATGTCTATGTTATACAGTATTTTTAAAACTATCTATATTTTGCACTGTATTTAAATTAGGCCTAATGCACACATGAACAGTCATATAGTTAGAAATAACTTTTTTAGGCAAAGATCAAAGTGCATATAAAATAACATATACCCAGGAATTTTCTTTCTCCCTCTAAGGCTCAGAGTCCAGGATGATGCTTATTGGGCTGTGGTGGTAACTGTGAGTTTATTAAGATACCTACAACACTAGCCTGGGAGTTCATCCAGGGCAGGGGCAAAGCTCTCCTTCCCATGCCCCCAACCTCGCCCAGGGCCCAGGCACATGTAAGACTTGCAATCATGTCTAGTCGAATAACTGTCTCAGTCCCGGGATGATTTTCATCATTAACCTTGTTTAGACGTCAAGCACTAATGTCTGAACCAAACCAAGAGGAATGAAAGACAAACCTCACAGTGCAGTAAATTCCCTGAGTGGTCTCCTATATGTAGTTGGGGAAAAGGGTGCCCAGACTGAGAGTTTACTGCTATACCTGAATAAGGTGATATTAGATTACCTTAAAAAGGTTTAACAACCTTTGAACCTCAAATACAATATATCTCTGGGGGGAAAAAGAAAACTTTCTACTTGTACACTACAAAGACAGTGTTGTTTTCCAGCACAAATGCACTTCTGCTGAGATACTGCTTTGCTAAACTACTGCTAAGACACGAGCGACCTTAGAAACAGGTGGGGAGGTGTGTTGGAGGGGAGACATCCATTATTAACACATGCAGCAACCACACACTTGGTTATGAGTGGGGTTCTCATCCCTCCAAAAAGTGGAATAGGACTAAGAGCAGAGATAAGAAAAAAGCTACAAGAATTTGGCCTTTTTCTTTCTTTTTTTAAACCTGTGGCTTTCTGTTACCTGGTATGCTGTGTAGCCTAATGACACTTAAGCAATCTGAAATGTACCAGTTCAATCAAGGACTGCTAAAAAGAGCAATCAGTTCTCATTAGAAAGCACAACTAAAAGTAATAGGATGCACAAAAGAAAAGTCATGTTTTCAACAGATATTAAATAGCAACCAAGGCCTTAAAACAGAAAAGAGAACTGAGTGAACTATAAAATTTTACCAAGGTCCAGAAATATAATCGCTCAACAGCACATAACTGAAAACTCTAGGAGAAATAATATGTTTTTTTCTGCAAAATAAATTATTGAAAGAGGTCATGTGTGGTCTTAGCAGGCAGAAAGACACTTTCCCAAGGAAAGTTCATCATTAAATATATTATTTAAGACTAGATCATCTTCGGGCTATTTTTAATCTTATTATTTGCTGCCAAAATTGGCCATAAGCAGCTGATACTTAAGCCACCAGAAAAATGATGTTTTTTCATGTAATTTGTACACTGGCGTGAGTTAATCAAACGTTTTGCTGGATATGGACTGCGTTCAGAAAAGAAAAACTGCTTGCTAACTAATAAAAAGGAAGCTGACCTCTACTGAGTGTGGAGAAGTTCCTATTTTCCTAAACTACCAACACAAAAAGACCAAAAAAAATAAATAAATAAAAACAAAAAAAAACCCATCAGATTACCATCTCATCAACAAAATGAGGCCAATCTCCTCCAATCTCTGGTTGAATCATCTCATTCTTCTAGTAGTCTCCAACTCACTCTACCCTAAGACCTGAAGGTGAATGTCATCACAGTTCCCAGCTTGAAGGATGCTACCCATTTTCATTCACCGTCACTTGTCCATATGTCAACCCTCTGCCTGCAAGAGTC
This sequence comes from Avahi laniger, assembly GCA_963575035.1. Taxonomy (NCBI): domain Eukaryota; kingdom Metazoa; phylum Chordata; class Mammalia; order Primates; family Indriidae; genus Avahi; species Avahi laniger. Next base: position 12,188 of record CAUYSK010053129.1, read on the forward strand.
CCTTTGTCTCAAAGCAGTGGCAAGGTTACTAAAGTTGCATACAGAATTTAAACTGTTATAAGGGGACAAAATCATAACTTGTGGAGCTATTAAAAGAGCTAACTCTCCTACCTTTAACTGAAGAAGAAAAGCTATCTTACTTTTTAATGGGACCGGTGATGCCAATACAAACTGTGTAACCACCATGAAAAATGTTAAGACTGGGCGTATGGTAATTACCTCCTATCTCTCCTTCATTCCAATCTATTTCTTCCCAGGGTCAGATCACTCTAGTGGACATCTGGGAAATATTTAGTATCCCAGGTAACTCCTGTGAGGCCACTGGAAAGGGACAATGCAGAATCCATCCCACGTTGCAATTCTTCCAAAAAGATGCCCCAGGAATCAAGGATAGTCCTGGGCATCTCTAATGTACACACAAATGGCAGATTCTGACTCAGTAGCTCCGGGGTGGAACCTGCGGTTCTGCATCTCTAAGAAGCTCCCAGGAGACGCCCATGTTGCTGGTCTGTGAGTCACACTTCAAGCAGCAAGGTCCTCAACATTTTCTACGACTGCTGCTCTCTTGCTGCTCCCTCTGTCCTTTCTCTGGATGCCACACAAAGCCTTATTCAGGCTTAGGAAGAAAGCCACACCCCGCTCTCCACTCAATTACTTCTTTAGTCTTTATTTAATTTGTAGGCTTCTGGGACAATCTATCAGAGGCTGATCACTCCAAGGACCTTATTTCTCCATGTTATGGAACAGGGAATGCAAACAGTGTTCCTCAGCCTCAGCAGGTTCTGATTTTGCAGGAACAGCAGCAAAGAAAAAGGAGCGACTTGAAGTCGAAAGCCTGGAGTATCCAGGATGAGCTGATCCACTGAGCTCTGGATCGGTACAGATTATTCTCCCATGTCAAGAAAATATGCTGGCTCTCTTCTGAAACTTTACCATTACGACCACTTTACACTGTAAGATGCAACATATTATTAGAGATGCAAACCTGACCGGTACAAATTTGGAGGAAACTCTGTCTGTATGTCAAATACCTAAAATTAAAATTTAGATTAATAAAGTGCATGTGAAATGATAGGCAAATCATTCATAACTCTCAAATGCTACCACTTTTATTCCAGTGTCCACATATGATTGTATTTTCTGGTATTTTTTTTTTTTGTCTATCAAAAGGAATCAAAATTCCTTTGTTTTCCTATAGAGTCATCAACGTATGTGTTGTTCTGAAAACTATTACACATTTTACCAACAGCCATGTGTGCTTTTATATGATTTATTTTTACTATAAAAGGTTTTTTTCAAAAATTTTTTATCCTGTTCTACAGTATGTCATTGTGGTTTGGCATCATAAAATGTAGCCTCTACATTTATCAACCTCAGATACCTGTTGACCACAAAGATAAGCTCTACTATGAAAACTCTATTTTGAAAGGAGAAAAAAGTGAGCCTTTTACTTAAAAAGAAACCTCAGTTGCATGAGATGTTAACATTCTGCAACTCAACAACAAAGAGCAAGGTTATATCTTAATTTCTATCATAAACAGGTCACTGTTTCCACCTTTTTATTAACTTACTGGATAGATAACCATTACCACCTTGGATTTCTTTCAACTAGAAAAAATTTTTAAAGATGATTTTTTTTCTCATAAAAATATGAAATAGTAAAACTATTAAATCAGTTTTACTTTGGTTTTAAAATGATCCTTTTGGAGTCTGGAAGTCCCTATCTCTTTGGTTATGGTGGTTAAAAATCAAACCACCTACTTAACCAAATTTTTAACAAAAATATTCTTTCCACCCTTTGGCAAATTCTTCCAGAATTACTAAAGATCTGATAATGTGTGATCTCAACAAACAAACAATTCACAAAGAACATTCAATTTTTAGAGATTTAAATTGGAATATTTTAGTTAATTTTACTTTTAAACACTGAACAGTGGCATAAATATTTTGTCAACTTTGGTCAAATAAGATCGTATGTTCACGTCAATCATCTACTTTTCTTGGCCTTTTCTCTTTTTGGCCCCTTAGTATTAGCACACTTTGTAAAATGTAATAAAAACATGTAATGTGCTTCCTGACATCTAATCCACTTGCAGTCATTTCTAGGCTTTTTGCTCCTGTTCGGTCCTATAAAATAATAACATTAGTCATTCTCCCAAGACACTATAAAAGGAAGCACTAAATTGCATCCCTTTTCAAAAATAACTCTTCAGATTAAAACAAAAAGCCTAAAAAGAAACTTCAGAGAAGAATTATTACTTTTTCAAAAATTAATCATTTTAGATACAAGATATAGGTCTTAATTACAATTTTTGATTATTAGGATATGCACCCCTCCCCCAAGAATCACAGGAAAGTAGAACAGTATGGTAAATGGTGGAAGCTCTATCTAGCACAGTACCAGGAAAAAAAAAATCATCTCACAGATGTTCTTCAAAGCCACAGGTATCAATCACTTCAGCTAAAGTCAGGTCATGAGAGAATCCACGGCTAAGAATCAATTCTTCTACACTTTACATGGATACCTTGGATACATATTTTTTCAGCAGAAGAGACCACAAAATTATGTAGATTCTAGGTGGTGCAAGGTAAAAGATACTAAAATTCCAGTAAACTTTTAAATCACACATGAATTATAGAACACAAAGTAGGCAGCCAGTGCAAATTCTAGCGCTGATGAGATAAAGCAAAGCATCCATAGACTAATGTTCAAGACAACTCATTGTGCCCACTGGGAATACGGCGCACATTTTAGATTTCAGTCCAAGGACCTTGGAATGTCAATTTACCTCTTTACAAACACAACTAAGTTTTCCAGGGAAAGGGGCTATATTGGTTTTCCTCTTTTGGAAAATTTTACCAAGTGAGTCAGAAAAAGCACATCCTTCATCCTCCAGTGGAGTCTGTTCTTCTAATTGGATAGTGCTCAAATTTTAGTACACAAGGAGCTGGTTCAAGGGAAGATTGTTTAGGACGCAGGTTATCAAGACCCAACCTAGGGGTCTGGTTCGTAAGTAGTCCCTGAAACCTCCGGTTTCAACACCCAACTCAGGCTATGTAACTGTGATGCTGGGGACCCCTGGACCCCCAGTTTGATAAACACTGAAGGGGACACCATTTATCACAAAATCCTACTGGATCGCAAACGCTGCATCTCTGAACCTCAACGGCTGGCAAGCAGGTTACACACTTTTGGCTGGTTATCACAGTCGGATTGGCAAGGAGCGCACCGTCCAGAGGAAGGGGGGGGGACCTGATTTCATGTCACTGGCTCCACAGCCTGCCCTTGCCCCAGGAGTCCACCCACACGCCAACCATCGCATCTCAGACCTGAGACCTCAGCCCAGACTCACATTCAACCAGACATGCACCTACCCAGCCTCCGTTATCCTGGATCCAGGTGTGCAGGTGCCGGTTCAGGTACTCAGTCATCCACAGGGCGATGTTGTCCACCAGGGGCGACATCTCCCGGTTGACGCTCTCCACACACATGACCCCACCGAACTCAAAGAAGGCCACAATCCTCCCCCAGTTCACCCCATCCCTGAAGAGCTCCTCCACCACCGTGGCAAAGCGTCCCCTCGCGGTGAAGGGCGTCAGGTGCAGCTGGCTGGACATCTCGGCGAAGTCGCGGCGGTAGCGGCGGGAGAAGTCATCGCCCGCCTGGCGGAGGGTCAGGTGGACCACAGGTGGCACCGGGCTGGGCGCAGGCCCCGCGGCGGCGGCGGGCGGGGGCGAGGTCCTGGCGGCCGGGTCCCGAGGCGCAGCGGGAGGGGGGTTGCGCCCGGGCTGGGAGGAGAAGATGCCCGGCGTGGGGGCGGCCCCCGGGGGCGCAGCGCCCGCGTCTCCGGCATCCCACTCGTAGCCCCTCTGCGCCAGCTTATAATGGATGTACTTCATCACTATCTCCCGGTTATCATACCCTGTTCTCCCAGCGTGCGCCATCCTTCCCCGGGGGAAGAGCAGCCGGGTACCAGCAGCACCTCTCGCCCCCACTCCCACCCCACGGCACCCAAAGAAAGAAGAATAGTTATAATCCAGCTATTTTATTGGATGTGCTTTGCATTCTTGGATGAGGGGGTGTCTTCAGTCACGCGGAACACTTGAGTCTGGTGTTTCCCCTTGGCATGAGATGCAGGAAATTTTTATTCAAATTCCTTTCGGATCTTTATTTCATGAGGCACATTATCATTAATAAGATTGTTAATATCAGTCTACTTCCTTCGTGATGCTGAAAGGTTTAAAAAAAAAAACTAGTAAGTCAAAATCAGGTGCATTTTCCTTTATACACTGGGTGAAAGCAGGGCATACACACTACAAGCTACACAGCCAAAATGTATTAAACAGCCTGGAAATTAAATTTACTCGAATGCACTTAAAGTTAAAATCTCAAATGTTTCCATTGAAAGTTACATTAAACCAACTTCCTGTGCAAAGAACTTACTTGTATTTTTTAAGGACAGCATGATCCTCTGTCAAGTTTCCTTTTTTGTCAAACCAAAAACAAATGCATAAGGCAACGATCCCATCAATCTTCAGAACTCTCCGGTCATAGCTGCTTTGAAACTTCCAAATGAATCAGGAGTAGGGGGAGTAAAAATTAGGAGGCTTCCCAGATTGATTCCCAGACTTGGGCTTCACAGAAATGTCAGTCCGTAGGAATCCCAACCGGAGATCTCAAGAGCAGGAGAGAAGAAGGCAGCGGCGGCGGCAGATGAATTACAATTTTCAGTCCAGTATTTGCAGAAGTCCTGTGATTTTTCCCCTTCTCGGCAATTTACACACGCACAGACACGCGCGGGCGCAGACATGGACCTCCATCCACGGGACCGCTTCACGCCTCCACGAGAGAGACAGGGGAGGGGGGACGATGCAAGATCCGGGGACGGGGGCAGGAATCCTCTTCTGATTAAACTCCGAACAGCAAATGCATTTTCCGAAAAGCTGCTTGATAAATGAAGGCAGGACGCGCCCGGCCCGCCGGTGCTGAGCGCAAGAAGCCCGCGCGCTGTGTGTGGTGCGGCGAGCGGTGGGGAGGAGGCGGTGGTGGGGGAGGGTTTTATTTTTTCCCTCTTTTCCTAAAAAGGATGACTGCTACGAAGTTCTCCCCCCTGGACCCCCTCTTCCGCTGCACCCCACCGGCGCACCCCGCCTCCGGGCTGCGCACCCTTTCTCCTCCTGCTGCTCCTGCGCGGCGGCGGCCGCCTCCCCGAGCTCCCGCCGCGCAGCCCGCTCCGAGCGCTGACGGCCGCCGCGGGGAGGGCCCGGCGCCCAGGCACCTTCGCTGGCGGCGGCGGCTCGGCGGGGACACCGAGAGCGGCGGGCGGGAGCGCGGCGGGCGGGCAGGCGGGCGGGGAGGGGGCGGGGGCGGGAGGAAGGGGGCGGGCGCGGGGCGGGGGGGCCTGGCCTCTTACTTCATTCTCCGCACAAACCGACTGGTTTCCTGTACGTACGTCACACCGTTCATTCAAAAAAAGAAGAAAGAAAGAGCCCTCCTCTGAGCCGCCGACCGCCCCCTCCGCCCGGCTCCCCTTCCCCGGTTAAAGGCGCCGCGGCCGGCCGCGAGCGGCGCGCCCCGCCGGGGACGCATGGCGCGCAGGGCCCGGGCTGGGGAGGGCGCGCCCGGGCCGGCCACCCGCCCGCTCCGCTCCGCCCGCCGGGCCCGGCCGGTGGGTGGCGCGGGCTGCGCAGGCCTCCCGCGCGGCCGCGGCGCGGTGGGTGTGCGAGGGGCGTCCTCGGGCCTGCGGCGCGGGCTCGGGAGGCGCCTGGGCCCGCCAGGGCCTGGGGGCGCCTGGGGAACCGCTCGCGGCCGCGCCGGGCGGGCGGCGGGGCGCAGAGGGGGCGGCTGCCGGGTGGGTGCGCCAGGAAAACAAGGGCTGGAAAAGCGCCGGGAATCGCTTCGACCCTTTCCACCCGCGTATGTGCGCGCGCGGGTATACACACACACACGCACACCCCGTGTCACCGCTCGGCCGCCGGGGAGAGGGCCGAGGCCAATGCCAACCCCCAGCAGTGGGACCTCAGCGCTGCCCTGCCGTGAAGGGAGGCGACTGCACATTCTTTAAGGAGTGTCGAGGGACGCCCCACCGTCGTGTTTACTTTCAAGTTGCATTCCTAGGTGTCCACGCAAAACACGGGCGCGCGCGCGCGTGCACCCCGGCCGGTTTCCACCTGAACACCCCATCTGCGGCCAAGGCCAGACAGAACTCAGCGGGCCAGTGAAGGGGCCGGTGGGGGGCCATGGGGCTCCAAAATAGTGAAGTCCATGTTTTCCCTCTGCCCCTAACACTTAGGGCACTGGGTTAGGGCTGGGACGCTGAGGCGTTCTATATGGCAACCTTCAGGCCCACGTCCCCACGCCGGGGTGGGTGGGTTTCTAAAGGTCTCCACCTTTGCCGGGCAGCCAATCCTGCTATAGGTGGCCGCACTTTCTCAAATGATACACAGACTCGTACACACAAGCAGATACAGTTTTAAATTCATCAGCAGGAATAAATCCTGGGAGAAAAGGACAAGAGGACAAACAAGTTGCACGTGTTTAACTATTTTTATCTCTAAGAATCTTTGACAAATAAAGCATCAAGAGAAAAAAGGTTTACTAGAAGCACAGCAGCCTACATACTAGGGCTCAAGAATATAGAGGGACACTGGCCTACTATGGTCATAGAAACATGACCAAGGAGTATTACGTTCTGACACCTTTTTTTTTTTTCATTCCTAGTCTAAAAGCATTCATTCCTAAGCAAAAAAAAAAAAAAAAAAAAGAGAGAGAGAGAGAAAAAATCGGATTATTTTTTAGTTTTTTACTAATTTTTTTTTAAGGCATTATATCTCATTATGTTGCCCAGGCTGGACTCTAACTCCTGGGCTCAAAGGATCCTTCTGCCCCAGTCCCTGAATAGCTGGGACTACAGGCACTCTCCACCCACCTGGCTATTTTTATTTCTTCATTTGTCATATGCAGTCAGCCAGTGTGTCAACTTCTCATGTAGGAATGGGTGCCTTGGTACAAATTTCTTATCCAGGCATGAGGCAATGAAGGGAGATGTTCCTTTCTGCCCTCCTGATGGTTGAGACAGAGTCCCCTTCTGTCCATGGGCAGTGGTAGGGAGGGAGGTGTTCTTGCCTGGATGGACGGACACAGGGTATAGATTGACCTGGCTTATATGTTCTCATAGAAATCCATACTAATTCTACAGCATTTTGGCTTAGAAACCTTCTCAGAACCTTGTCTTAAACCTCCGAAATTACTTAAGAGGAATTGAAAGACTTCATGCCTCTTAACACTGAGCATGTGAGTGAGGAAACGAGAGGACAGAGCTGGAAAAGAAATTGTACTTCTGCAAAGGGGGCAGCCAGAAGAAGATGGATCCCCTATTCCCAGAGAAAGAAAAGCTTCCTGGTTTTTCTCTTCCTTTGCTCCCATAGAGACTCACTGTATGGATTTTCCCAGGCAAATTCCTCATGTGACATCTTGGCTATAACCAGACAGTCTCAGGACAGGTCTGTGCTACGGTCATTGACTAGGGTTATATACCCTGGGAATGTCCTGGATACTCTTTCAGTTGTGAAGAGTGAAACTGTTCTTTGTTTATTAGATTCCATTTTAAAGCATAAGGGTAAGCATTCCTAGGAAATATGGGACATTAACTATTAATATTTGTCTTTGGGTAATGCTGAGGCAGTGGAAGGAACATCAGCCTGAGGCAGGAGTCTTGGATTTGAATCCTAGATCTGTGCCTGAGATCTTCCAACAACCCAACCACCTTCCAAACGTATACACAGCGGACTTCACTTTCCAAGATGTTTCCCACTTCTATGAGCCAGTGAATGATCCTTTTGGCAGCTTTGCCTGATTGGATTCTACAAACAAGGTGGCACCAGGAACAGAAAAGATCAGACGCAGAGAATGGAGAGTGTATCAAGAGTCCAAAAGGCCTATATTTTCTTTCCTTCTTCATTCTCCAGTCTGCCAAACAAAAAGCTTTTTATCATCAGTTTCGCCACCTACTGGTTGATGTTTAACAGCATTATTCAAAAAGTTCTCTTCCTCGTCAATACGCATGTTCCCTAAATTTATGAAATTCTATATATGGTGTTCTAATCTGAGCATACTATTGTTTAATATAGGTATGTATCAAATCGTTCCAGCTATTAAACTCTTTATTTAAAGTGAGGGTATAAAGAGATCATTAACTGAGAAGGAACTGGTAACAGGTCAGATGAAAGAGTTAAAAATATAAAACATGACCGCAAACCATTTATTTTAGGTTAAAAATATAAACCATGACTTCAAACGGAAGCAGAAATAAATCCATAAACAAAATGAACTGACTAGAGAGAGTAAAATCAAGTAGTCCATATAACTTACATAAAAGAAAAATGTGAACTGCTTATAAAATAACATCTCACAAGGCTTAAATAAGCAACCCAAAGTGCTAGTTTCCAATTTCAAGTCCCCTCTACACTGTGGACTCTTATGCTGAATAGTGCCATGCTCTCTCAAATGGTTTGAATACGATGTAGACAAGCATTATATAAGGCCCAAGCACACTGTTCATTTGTGCTTCAGAACCCATCTGCTGCTGTAAGCGATCATATCCAAGTTGCCGGCTCTGTGCTCTTGGATCATTCATGTCATAATCGGGAAACTCTTTTACCAGATCTAAAACAGAAAGACTTGGTTTAACTTAGAAACCCACCTAACTAATTTATGGTGGGTCCTAAACCTTAAAAAATATTTCAAATAATTAAGCAACAACTTTTGAAACTGGGCAATGGACCGCAAATAAATCATTCTGTTGTGAAAATTTAACGGGTAAATAACGTTTACTTTTGGTTTACAATGGAAAGCAGGGGAAACTTGTGATTTTTCTTCCTTTCAAAGTAATAACTTGGCATTTAAAGTGAAATAAACTAAGCATAGGAACTTGTCTTGTGTATTTCAAATGCATACTTCTCTCCTTGGATTGAAACTGCAATAATAGAACCAAACAGCGTTTAACACCATAGTATCAATGTGGGATGGGGAAGAATTTACATTATTATGTGCGATAACTTTTATTCTTGTATGCTATTTAGCACAGAGCACAATACCTCCCATATATTAATTGCTAATGAACACAATTAGAAAAATCAAGGTTAATATGTTTGTTTCTTGGGGCTGCCATGACAAAGTACCTCAAACTGAGTGGCTTAAAACAAAAGATATTTATTCTCTCACAGTTACGGAGGCTAAAAATCCAAAATCAAGGTGTTAGCAGGGCCATGATCCCTCTGAAGCTCTGGGTAGATCCTTCCTTGTCTCTTCCTAGCTTCTGGGAGTGGCCAGCAATCCTTGATATTCCTTGGCTTGCAGCTGTATATCTCTAATCTCTGCCTCTGCTGTGACATGGCATTCTCCCTGTGTGGCTCTGTCTTCTCCTATTCTTACAAGGTCACCAGTCATACTGGATTAGGGCCCATCTTAAGAACTCCATCTTAACCTGATTACATCTGTACAGATCCTATGTCCAAATAGGGCCACATTCACAGGTACTGAGAGTTAGGATTTCAACATCTATTGGGGTGACACAACTCAACCCATAACAGTATGTGTCAAATATGATATTTTTCAAACTAATGAAGTTTTTACCCCAAGGCTGAAGGACTCAGCAACATTAGAACTGAATTTCAGGGGGTACCGTGATCTTCCTAAAGCTAAACTCTTACTATTGCACATTTCTGCTTGAAGTTCTTCAAAAGCTAAAATCTCACCTCTTCGGAGGGCATGATCTGGCCCAAGCCTGCCACCTCAGGCTTCTCTTTCCCTTCTTGCAGCTATATTAACTTTTTGTGGTTTCTAAAATATGCCAAGAACCCTCACATCTTTTGCATGTCTGCTGGTCTCCTTGAAATGCACCCAACCTTTCACCTGGCAAATTCATACTTATTCCTTAAGTGTCAGCTCAAGAATTTCCTCTGTGAAACCATCCCTGACTGTCCCGGGCAGTCTTAGGATTCCACCTGTGCTGCTAGAAGATGTTTAGTACAGAGCCTAGAAGCTTAAAAACCAAAGCAGGAGTTTGAATCCTGGCTCCATCACTTAGTAACCATGACCTTGAGCTAGTTATCTAACCCCTCTGTTCCTATTCCCTCATTTATAACACGGAGCTATAAATAGTACTACTCTCAGGGTTAACGTATGATTTCAATGAGTTAAAACATGCAAAGCGCTCCCAACAGTGACTGACTGACACCTGTTAAGTTTTCGGTGTTAGTTATATCTTAATAATAGCTATTCTCGGATCACAGTGTAATTTCTGGCATATGTTTTTCTCACTAGATTATAAACTATTTGAGGGCAGAGACCATATTTTTCCTTGGTGCATTCCCAGCTTAGAACAGTGCTTAGCATTCAGATATTTGGGGACTAAAATTCAGAGGCTCCAAGCTGAAGAAGGGAAGGGTGAGTAGTTCCTCTTTCTCCAGGAAGACTTGTAAGGACACAGCAGAGCCATCGGAAGGATGAAAGGGGGGTGAGGGAGGGTGAGGAAACAAATGTTAATTGCCATGAGAGAGGGACAAATTGTTTATGTGGAATTGTATCTCCAGTGCCTGATAAAGAGCTCAAAATTGGTGCTCAGCGAATACATGTTGAATGAAGAAAAATGGAGGTTATAAAATCAGAAGTGGAACAGAAATCAAAAAATAATTTTCTTTTTAATATCCAAACATAAAAATTATAGGAGTATCACATGCTATTCATTGTTCAAATGTAAAGAAAGGTTAAGCTTGCAAACCAAGATGTCCAAGAAATCTCTTCTCAATGTGTCAAAATTTTTCTATTTAAAAACTGATAAATAACAAGGCATGTTCTTTTACATATCAGTCTTGTATCATTTGCTGCCCATCAGGGTCTAGAAGATATTTCATTGTTGGAATATGCAGGTTTAATTTAAAGTATGGGAAATCTATTTATACAGAAAACATAATTACTTAAGAAATTTTACTAAATTCCCCATTTCTTAAACTCATATATCCCACATCATAGGCACATGAATAGAACATATTTGAAAGCTCAGAATACTAAGTACTCCAAAAATAAGAATTCTTAAAAAACGATAAAAATCAGGCCTGGTGAAATGCTTAGGATGGAAAGTCAGGACAACATTATAGAAGACATTTATATTTTGCTTAAATGGTCTCTTAAAAATGCAAATTGCCAGAAAAATAAGTTTTCAAATCTGTAAAGCTTGTTCCCCATTTATTTTTTGTTGTGATTCAGAAATACAAGATATGAAAGTTAGGTTACAATTCTACCACAAAAGCTTCTAAAGTAGCAAACACAAGTTCTAATATGTATCAAAATAGCCATGTACACTTTCATCAATTTAAAAATGTCTTTAGAGTTGTCTCATCAACCAAGTGTAAAATATAACAGCTACTATCTTCTCCTCAAAATACCAAATCCACAGTCACTGTACTGAACTATAATCTGAACTGAAAAACTTAGTCCAGAACATGGAAAGTTATGGTTAGCAGGTACTCTTTAAAGCTGACTTACTAAAAACTAAAGGAAATGAGAAAGATACAAAGCATCTTATGTCAAAAAGTATGAATATTTAAGAGTGGTCTCAAGTGAATAATACATGTTTAAATTAGAACATGATGTAATAAAATTAAATCTGTTGATATAATTCAGCAAAGAATTATGGTATTGCCTTCTTCTACAAAGAAAAAGACATACAATTCTTCAAATTGAAGCAACTATTACCAAAATTCTTTCATAATATAAACATTAGAAATAGTCTCCTTAAGTTTCACTGGCAAGAATCAATAATATATGGTTTAACAGATCCAGATAAAGATTTATAATATATAGAAAAGAGTAATTCCCATGATTTTGTTTTTTAAAAAAGAAATGAGGATTGTTTTCTATACATGTTTTAATTATGAAGGGTCCTTGAACATATTTTGGAATTTCTATGGCTGAATGATGTTAATTTCTAAATAAATATGCTCACAAATACATTATAATAAAATAGTATAACCAAACCAAAGAGCAGGCACTTCTGAACTGAAATTCATGTAATAAGCTGTTGTAGGTCACATTTACAGAGCCAAGAGAATTATAATTGAACTTCTACTGCCACAGGTAAGATTTACCCACTTCTAGGTCCAGTAGGACATACTGAATCAATATGATCCTTAAAAAAAATCGATTCCCTAACGATTCAGATTCAGGGTTTTGTTTTGTTTTCTTCCCCTGAGCAAAAACCAAGTTGTATAAGAATTGAGCCAAAAAAGATAAATATAATTTGCCTTGTAATAGTTTCATGTTTTGGATGAAGTGAGACCATTGTGTGATGCTGCTTAAATGTCTACAACCCCTTATCCAAAACCCATGGGCCAGATGTTTCAGAATTCATAATTTTTGAAAAAAGGTAATATGGGCATATTTTGAATATTATGAAACTCCAAATATCTGTCATCAAACCCACTGATATTTCTTCAGGTAAAATTAACAAACAGTCATGTGAAGTGGCATAAATAAAAAAGAACAATAATCTCGCATCAGTTTAAATCAGGTTTTGCTACCAAATGAATTATGGCGTCAAATTTAGAAAAACCAAACCAACCAACTTAGATTTCTGAGTCTTTTAGGTAAGGGACTGTGGACTTTTAACATCTCTGATAAAGAAGCTCCTTGCCTATCATCACGAGCTCTACAAATCTGCTCTCATGCTGGAGTTTAAATTGGGTTATGGGCAACACTTCCCACTACAGAACAGGGGCACTTACATTTGTCTAGGTGGTGGATTACCTGGAGGGCACAGTACTCTCTTATGAGGATAATCTGAAAAAATATATATACTGAAATAACTATGGTTAAATAGTTAATTTTATTAAATCAGACACCATCTTGGAGTGCATTTTAATATAGATCAGCAGAAGGTGCCAACATTCAAGGAACATTTATGAGAAAAGAATAAAATTGAGAAATGTCCAGACATTAATGTAATAGCTTTCTGCAAATTAGGAAAAGCCATTATCCCGTGTTAGTGGCTGCAGAATGTAACTCAATATAGTTTGCAAACTTTGGCTATGTAAGACTGAAAGATCTGTGAAACCATTTTGGCATCAATCCAGCCCTGTAAACTGTAATGAAGTCATTATAAGCAATTTATATATTAAATAATAATTTCTTCTGTATTTATCTGTGTTTAAAATATGCCATTCTCAGATCTTGATAAAAAGATACCGTGGATTAAAGCCATTACACAAATTATTATTTAAAATTAAGTCATCAAGAGCTTCAAAAACTCAAGAGCAAAAAAGATTTGCTATAATTTTTAGGTCTTCAATCTCATTGTGGTGGAGTTTTTTTGGTTTTTTTGTTTTTTTTTTTTTAACAATAAAGTTTCTTTTTCAAAAGCAGAGGTCTTTTCTCACCAAAGTGAACTGGAATGTGCTACTGTATATGCAAGGAGGAGGAGAAACAATATCAGGACAAAGGTAATTACCCTTAAGTCAGAGGAGTATGTACAATGAACAGGATGAAACAAGGAATGTTTGCTAAAACTCATCATAGGCACTTGCTGTAGAAATCCACTAAGTGAACAACAGATCCTGTAATGCGGAAACAACATTCACAGGGCGGAGAGGATTTCCAGGGCTATATGGTTAGAGTGATGCATGGGCTTCCTTAACACATGGTGTGAAGAGAATGTTGTTAGGGTCAGTAGGAGAGTCATGGAAAGAACAGGTGATCATTTTATTTCAAAAACGAGTATCTTCAAAATCAGTCTCATCTTTCTTAATGAGTAAAATTTAAATATACAATCATCAGCCTTTCCTAAAAGCTATATATACGCTACGAAAAGAATGTCGCGCTTTTTTTGTTGTTGTTTGTTTTAATTAATTCATGAGTTAATTTAAAAAGTGAAGTCAAAAATTTTAGCTGGTCTTTTTTCTTTCCTTTTTTTTTTTTTTTAACAAAAACATTACAGCAGTGTAAGCAAAATTGGAAAGGAAGAGATGGGAAGAACAAATAGACACTAAATTGGAATAGGTGAACTTCAGATCATCATGGCTATTGAAGAAATTATAAACTTTTAAGCTTCTAAGATTTTATTTCTCTTCAGAAAATATTTAAGGAGGCTGCCTTTCCCCATGAGAGAAGAATGAAAAGTTCCCTACGCAGTCAAACCTAAAGACGACAAGAAACTACCGTTTTTCCTACTGGAAAATATCCATCTCCTTACCTTCCACTGCATTGCCCTCTCCCATCCCCCTTGTGGCTTTATGGGATCAAAGAGAGAGAGAAGCCAAGAGTTGCCACCAGCAGCACAGGTGTCAGTGACATTCAGACTCACTGGCAATGAGTAAAACTAATCTGGAATAAAATACACCAAGTTAAAAAAAAAAAAAAAAAGTCCCAGAAACCCATAAACTGTCTTTCATGGAAGGTTAGAAAAGTTCTCAAGACTTCTTATGGTGCCATAAAGTACCTTTCTGGTCTTGATCTCTATGGGGGGGAAAAAAAAGAATAATTAGAAAAAAAATTTTAAATTATCATTCTGGAATTCTGTTCTTTACCTTGTTCACATGCTACTAGTTCTCACACCATCACCTCTCCATCTCAGAGCTCCTATTTCATATTTGCATAGTATTAATAATATTGTCTGGAGTTGAGCTTCTATCTCCTTGCTTGCAGCCAGATTTCTGAAGAGCACCGGTCTAATCGCACATATTCAAAAACAATACATAAGTGTCTATAGGCCAAAAATTGGGTCCCATTTAGCAGCAAGATGTCCAAATTATTTGGAAACAGTCTTCTTCCAAAGGGTAGGAATTAGGCAGTTTTATCTGTGATTTCAGATTTTTCTCTCTGCATCATGCAGCGACGGACTATGCTATCGAAACTTCCAAGGTAAAACAAAGCAATGGTGCGGAAAAGGCCCATGGTGACCACCTGCGCGATAGAGAGAGACATTTTAGCTCGTCCAAGAGTACAATGCAATAGTTCATTTCAAGGTATTTAGGTCCCTAATAAATAGTTTCTAAGACACCTTCTAGGATGTCTTCAAGGATAAGTATAATGAAAACTTTGTAAACATCAATAAGCCCTGAGAACAAAATATGTGTGTCCTGCACCACTGCAGAGCACAGGGCCTGCCAGATAGATAGTAAACTATTGGTCCAATTAGGAAATTCAAACCATAAACAGAACAAAATATGTATTCTTAGTAGTCTTAGGGTTGTAATAGCTAGGGAAGATCCACTCAAGTATCCCAAATATCCAAACTAGGATCAAGGCTTTTCAGTTTAAGATGTATGTTCTGAGCACAAAAGTGAGACTCTACACCAGGTGCAGAAAAGCTGTGGTGAGAAACATACAGTCCCTGCCCTCAACGAACTTACTCTCAGACCGTAAGGACAATTGAGTAAAAAGGCAATTCCGGTTTCTGGGGTAAGACAGCGATTACCCGTATCCATCTACCTTCACTCTTTCCACTACAAGACTCTCACTAAAACAACTCTGAATGGGACTTTAGAAAGGCATAAAACCACAAACAGAAACATTTTCAAACATGCAAAGTCTCAACAAATTTGCCTCCCAGGCCCCCGGTTTTTTCAAAAAGCTTGTAGAAGAGGTAAACGAGCAAAGTGAGGAGGTCAACACAGAATGCCAGTATCACGAGACAGAGGAGGCAGGGGGCCCAATACTGAAGAGAGGCAGAGGCAACTCCCCAGCATGACCGTGGGGGGAAGCCAGGCGTCAGCTCTGCATCGGGCTCCTGGGGGTGGCGCCCAGAGAGGGCACGGAAGCTCCACGCCCTTCCCCACGTGCCCGGCCCCATCTCTCCCTTCATCTGGCTACTCATCTGTATCCTCTGTAATGTCCTTTTAATAAATCAGTGAATGCAATTAAGTGTTTCCTGGAGTTCTATGAGCCATCCTAGCAAATTAATTAAACCCAAGGAAGGGATTGTAGAAACTCCTATTCGTAGCTGATCAGACAGAATTATAGGTGACACCTATTACTTGTGATTGGTGTTCCAAGTGCAGGGCAGTCTCGTGGGGCTGGGCCCTTAACCTGTGGGATCTGGCGCTATTTCCAGGTAGATAGTGTCAGAACTGAAGTGAATTACAAGACACCCAACTGGTGTCTGCTGAAGAATCCACCACTGCAGAACTGACTGACTGGTTGGTGGGTAGAAATCCCCACACACTTCTTGGTGACCAGAGGTCACAGAAGCTTTCTCTATTGATTGTCTAATAGAAAGAACACTTTGGTTTCCCCCCCACATATCCCCAGAGCACTGAACCCAGTCCTGGAGTTGTCTGGAAAATGCAACATTTACAGGTGAGAACTGAAGGAAGATTAGAAGTTGGTAAGCCACAGATCAAGTTACAGAAAGAAGAGGAAGGGTAGCGAAAGAAAGAAAAGAGGCCCAAAAGGTGAGTGGGGTAGGAGGTTCGAGGGCTTGTGCTCTGCAGTGGAATTTAAGCCTCATCCCAACGTTGGTATCGGGGAGCCACTGAAAGGTTTTCAAGCAAGGTGGATTTGCAGTTTAGAAAAACCAGTGTGGAAACGTGGTGACATACTCCAGCACATCTGGGGGCTCGGGCAGGGGGCTGCAGACCACAGTGATTGCAGGGGGGGGAGCTGTGCCCTGTCCCACGGGAGCAGCTGCCACCTGTGCCCACTGATGACTACCAGGTGAGAATCAGACCCTGTGCTATTAGACCTTCTCATTTTCTAAGAAAAGTCTGAAATCTGGACTTTTGATGTAAAATCTAATTTTTAAACTATTTTACTTCAACACACACGCTCATGCCAGGTGGACCAAACAAAACGCTTTACAGGCCCTTGGGACCCCATTTACAACCTCTGGCTCACAAAGCGTACAACTCAGGCAAGTTGCTACAGCGACCCAGGCCTGAGCTCCAAGAGCAGCGATAGGATCGTAGAAAACAAATGGATTTGAGGAATAGAGTGATGAGGGTCAGAAGCAGGGGAGTTGGGGATGACACCCCAGTTTGTGGCTGGGCGCCTCTGTGAACGTGAACACAGATCCCAGAGACAGACGCAGGAGGAGGAGCGGGTGGGTGAGGCAGGCAGCGGGACGTACGTTCAATAGAAGATGTCTCATCACTTCCCAGGGAAAATATCTAAAATATCTATAAATGTTTATATAGAACTAGAGTTCAAAAACCAGTCATGGGCTGGAGTTTTATCCTTGGTGTCATTTGTGTAGAAGTGGAAGTCAAGAGAAGCGACAAGATCGCTCGTGGAGAATGTGCAGAATTCACCCATTCAGGAGGGGGAGGAAAGACAGGTTGGTTAAGGAGTACAAATATAAAGTCGGAAGGAATAAGTTTTAGAATTCAGCAGTACAATAGGGAAATTATAGTTACCAGTAATTTATTGTATATTTAAAATAGCTACAAAAGAAGAATTATAATGTTTGCAACTCAAAGATAAATGTTTGAGGTGATAGATATGCCAAGTACCTTGGTTTGATCCTTACACGTTGTATACAGATATCAAATATCACATGTATCCCAAAAATATATACAACCACGATAGAGCAATATAAAACTTTTTTAAAAAAGAATTCATGCATTTGTTCTACTCGGTTGGTCTAAAGTTCCTGCTGAGGGTCAGGTGCTAGCTGCTAGAAGTACAATGGCAAACGAGAGAGACATGGACCCTGTCCCCAAAGGGTTTATATCTAACAGAGTGTCAACCTCCAAGAGAGAAAGACAAGATAGTGGGTATATTACAGAGTGAAAAGGAAAGAGGGTTTTGGAAAGACCTGAGGAAAACCAACAACTAAGTCATTTGCATTAGTCTGATCATGGTCTACTGCACAGAATTTAGTATGTGTCGTGAAGTAGCCCACGGCTTTATTCTTCCAGAACAATCCCTCTAATGAAACTCTTAGAGCACTGTACTGCTATCATCCTTGTTGTCAGTCTCTCCCACTGCACCGTAAGCCCCTGAGGTTGGAGAGGCTGCCTTACATCTGATTTTCCAGGAGCAAACTCGGCATCTCGTCCATCAGTGAACTATTATTACCTTTTGTGTCTTGGATAAAACAATAAATTCCACAAGGGTAGGAATTGTGTTTAATCCTTGACTTGTATTGTTACCCAACTCACCTAGAAAAGGTTTTCCAGCCTAATACCCCAGTACTTTTAGGCAAAGCCACCCCTAAATTAGTTCAGATAGAAGAGGATTCCATTTTTCAGAACACTCTGGAGAAGCGGTTTTTAGATGAAAATCCGGATTAACACCTCAACAGCAGAGATGGTGTTTCAGCTTTCTATCTGCAATGCCCAGCATGGAAGACTTCTTCCCAGTCTAAATTCCTGAAGTTGTATCTTTAACCTATTTCCTATTTACTTATTCCTGACAGAGAAAGAGGAAAAGTTGACAGCTCCATAAAAATTCTTCACACTCTCAAGTACAGTTACTTAGTCTTCCCTTGTCCTTCTCCCACCAAGGCTGGTGAGAGGCAGTTTGTATCCTGTCCACCTGTCTGTCTGTCTGTCTGGTCCAGGCAGAGCTTACCTGCTGAAGCCCTTCAGTAATAGAAGTGACTGGAGCCATCCCACAGGTCAGGGCCGAGAGCATGTACCCATCGGAGCCAATGGAACTATTAAAATTTCCTTGCTGAAAGAGAAGGAAGAAAAAAGAAAGAGGGAATCGTAGTAACGTGGAAGGAAATCACTTCAGCATATCAGAAATAATGCAGTGTGTTTGTTCACTTTAGGTGGAATGAGACAGAAACAAAGCACATTATCAGAACCCATAAATGGATACACGCGCTTGGCAGATAGATGCTTCTCAAAATGTGAGTCCATGGGCCCCTGCAGGTCCCCGAGGACAAAATGATTGTCATTATTATCCTAAGACATTAATGACACTTTTCACCAGAGTGACATTGTACTGATAGGCAAAACTGCGGGTGCATTAGCACAAATTTCAGTGTTCTTGCCAAACTGGACTAGTAGTCACCATCACCTCCACTGCCACATGTACCTGCAGTAATAAATAAATACATAAAGAAAATACAATTTTTCAAAATCTTTAAAAAATTAAAAGTGCCAGTTTTGTTTGAAAATGTCCTTGATAAAGCAATAAAATTTATCACTTTCTTAAATCACAACCCTTGATTGAGGACATGGGCTCTGAAGGCTAATACCCTGTGTGACGAATGAGAAATACACACAGAGCGCTCTGCCAAGCTGCTATCAAAAGACGATGGGCGCCCGGAAGAAAAGCCCTCATGCAACTGTTTAAGTCCAGAGCTAAACTTGCTGCTTTTTTCAGACTTGGGTACGTCGCAGACTTGTGGAAAAGAATTAAGTCAGCCTGTCACTTCAGAGAAAACAACTGGCCATACATGTGGTCAATGTTAAAATCTAAGCTTTTCAGAAAAAATTAAGATTTGTGAAAACTAGAATCCGCCATTGTGAGACTGTCAGCTTCTCAATACATGTAGACTTTTATGATAAAACCAGCAGTGATATTGACGAATGTAATTTTTTTTGGTTATTCAGTGAACCCATATTTTCCAGATGACTAATGCGTAATGTTACAAAATCATGAATGGTTAAAAGATCCATTCAAAGTGCAAGACAGACCAATGGAATTTAATGTAACAGAGGACAAAACAGTTCATTGATGCGGTTTCCAGTTCCATATTGCAACTAACCTTTAAGAAACTACCATTTGTTGAGTTTGGGTTTGATATCAGAAAAAGAATGTCTACAATGATCTAAAAAGCCTAGTAAAATACTCCTCCTTTTTCCAACTCCGTATCTGTGTAGGGCTGGATTTTCTTCATATTCTTCAATCACAACAACGTTATTACCACAGATTGAATGCAGAAGCAGCTATGAGAATCCAGCTATGAGAATCTCCTATGAACACAGACCTTAAAGAGACTGGTGAAAATGTGAAAGATGCCACTCTTTTCACTGAATTTTTGTTTTGTTTTGTTTTTTTTTTTTTTTTGATACAGAGTCTCACTGTGTTGCCCAAGCTAGAGTGCCGTGGCGTCATCCTAGCTCACAGCAACTTCAAACTCCTGGGCTCAAGCGATTCTCCTGCCTCAGCCTCCCGAGTAGCTGGGACTACAGGCATGCGCCACCATGCCCGGCTAGTTTTTTCTATATATTTTTAGTTGTGCAATTAATTTCTTCCTATTTTTAGTAGA
>CAUYSK010053130.1:0-55334 GCA_963575035.1 Avahi laniger
CCTTGTAGTATTTTTTCCCTCAAGGGTATAGATTAGCCATTCTGAAACTATCTTACATGTTAGCATAAAAAATTATAAATAATTACAGCCTGATTTTTTTTTTTTTTGAGACAGGGTCTCACTGTGTTGCCTGGGCTAGTGTGCCGTGGCGTCATCTTAGCTCACAGCAACCTCAAACTCCTGGGCTCAAGCGATCCTCTTGCCTGAGCCTCCCGAGTAGCTGGGACTACAGGCATGTGCCACCATGCCTGGCTAGTTTTTTCTATATATTTTTAGTTGCCCAATTAATTTCTTTCTATTTTTAGTAGAAACAGGGTCTGGCTCTTGCTCAGGCTGGTTTCGAATTCCTGAGCTCAAACAATCCACCCGCCTCGGCCTCCCAGAGAGCTAGAATTGCAGGTGTGAGCCACCACGCCCGGCCTCAGGGTAGATTTTTTAAAGAAGGAAAACCAATTATATTTTTTTTACAAAACACTTTTAAAATAAAATGACAAAGACAGGGTAAAATTTCAAAGTTGCAACAAGAAAACTATGGAAACACTAAGGATAACAAAGCTAATAGAAATAAAAAGGGACATTTCCAAGTATAAGGATCAATTCAGAATAATACATAACAATCCCAAATATATATGTGTTAATGTCAGATAAAAGGGTCAGGACATCAAAGGACATAACAATCTTAAATGTGTATATACCTAATAAGAAAGCTTTAAATTATATGAAACAAAAATTGACAGAACTAAAGTAAGGACTAGGCAAACATATAATCATAGTTTGGAATGTCAACATCATCCTCTTAGTGGTTGTATAAAACAATGTACAAAAATATCTGTCAACATGTAAGAAATATGAATAATATTATCAACGACCTTCACGTAATTGAAATTTATAGAATGCTATAGAATGTTATAGAATAGATATTTATTTGTTTTTCAAAGACATCACTGAACTTTCACTCAAATAGGTCATATGAGATGACGTAAAATTAGGTTCAATAAAAGCCACATCTCAATTTCAGAGTATATTCTCTGATAACAATTTTAAAAATCAATAACCATCATATAAATAGAAAATTACCAAAATTTAAAAAATACCAATGCAATATAAATTACCAATGGGTTGAAAAAGAAATTCCAGGGAGGTTTTAGAAAATATTGTGAATTGAATGCTATTAAGCAAAACAATATATCAAAATGTATGGGATGGAGTTAAAACATTGCTTAAAGGGGAATTTATTTCGTTAGTGCCTATACTCAAAAAAGAAAGTATTAATATCAATGATTAATGCTTCACCTTAAAAGGTTAGAAAAAGAAAAGTAGAGCCAAAGTAAGTAGAAGAACGGAAATAATAAAATTGAGTGTAGATATTAATGAAACAATAACAATTTTTAAAAACTATAGAGAAAAATCAATGTTAAAGCTGGTACTTTGAAAGATTGATAAAATTATTAAATCCTACCAAGAATGCGGAGGGAGAGAGAGAAAATATAGTAATTACCAATTACCAATATCAAAAATGAAAGAGGAGATACCATTATTGAATATACAGACTTTTAGAAAAACGATTACATAAAATACACTTCATAAAATTGCATAAAATACACACGTGTGCATGCATGCTCTCACACACACACACACACACACACACACACACACACCCCTGTGGGACAACATCTATGTTAAACTAGTAAGTTTGATAAGGTCTTTGGATCATATTAATGTCAATTTCTTTGTTTTCTATTTTATGATAATTATAAAGATATCACCATTAAGTAAAAATGAATAAAGAGTACATGGGATCCAACTGTAGAGTTATTTTGCAATTTCCTGTGAATTTGTAGTTACATAAAAACAAAAAAGTTAAAAAGCCATCAAGACACACACTGTATAGTTGTTTCACAATGAATGATAAATATAATAATAAATATAATAAGAGATATTGTGAAAACTTTTTGTCAATATATTTAATAAGTTAAATTAAAATCACAAATTTCTTGAAATGAAAATTTACCAAAACTGTCACAGGATACACATGAGGAAATATAAATAGACGCACAGCTAATTGAAAAATTAAATTCATTATCAGAAACTTTTCAATAAAGAAAACTATAAGCCCAAATGGTTTTTCTAGTTAATTTAATCAAAATATTAAGCAACAAATAATACCAATTATGTGTAGACTCTTTCAGAAAATAGAGGAGGAAGTGTTTTCCAATTTTATTTATTAGGTATTATACCTCTAATACTACCACTAGATAATTACATTATGAAAAAAATTAGTAAACAAATAACAACTACAGACCAATATCCCTCATGTTCATAGATGCAAATTTCATCAACAAACTATTAGCAGACTGAACCCAGCAGTATACACAAAGGAAAATATATTATAAACAAATGTATTTAATTGAAGCATACAAAGTCAGTTTAACATTTGAAAATTAAGCAATGAGTACCATTACATTATTGAAACAAAGAGAAAATATATTTCATTATCTCAATAGACACAGAAATATACCTGAAAAAAATTCAATACCAATACATGTTTATAAACAAAAAACCAAAAGAGAACAGCAAAAAAATTAAAAAACACTCTCAGAAAACAAAGCCAGATTCCTAAGTCTGACAAAGGCCATCTCACTAAAATTTTATAGATAACTTCACACTTGGTACAATATTGAGCACTTCTTCCTTATGATGAGGAACAAAGCAGGGTGGTCTCTCTCTGCTTGTATTAAACATTTTACTTTAAATCTCATGAAAAGGCATAAGTCAGAAAGAAATAAAAAGTATAGAGACTGAAAAGAAAAAATTAAAATCTGTCATCATTTGTGGCTTACATTGTTGTGTATTTAGAAAACCCTATGCATAGTACCACACAATCGAGTAATATTAATAAATGAATTTGGCAAGGTCAAAGACCACAAGGTCAAAATACAAAACTCAATTGTATTGGTATATACAGGTAAAAAACATCTGGAAATTAAATTTTAAAAACAAATTTTTTTAAGTTTTATATTTTACTATGATTTATGTTTTAAAAAATTTCTAATTGGCCAATGAAAATTGTTAAAAATACATTTTGATAGTATAAAAAGATCAAACGTGGGAATAACTCTAAAAATAAAATTTAATTATTTGACTATTGAAATCTGTAAAATATTGTTGAAAGAAATTAAATAAGACAATTAAATGAGGAGATAGACAATGGTTATGAATTAAAAGATTCACTATTGTTATGAAGTCCATTCTCACCTTATTTATTGACACATGTAATTCAATCGTAATCAAAATCCCAATAGACTTTTCATGTCTGTGTGTCAAGCTGATTCTATAATTTATCTAAAGGGTGAAAGATTTTGCATAGCCAAAATACTCTTCAAAAGGAAAAGCAAAGTAATAAGATGTACACTACATGATTAAAATATTATATTAATTTAACACTAATCACAACATTACAGTATTGGCATATAATTAAACAAATAGATCAAGGAAGCAGAAGCAAGTCCAGAAACATATATTTGCAATTGGTGCTCTGTATTCATAGGTTCCAAATTCTTGAATTCAACCAACCAAGATATTAAAATATTTGGAGAAAAATAGAAAATAACACCATAATGATAAAAAATACAAATAAAAACTAACTCATTATAAGAACTATATATAGCTTTTACATTATATTAGATATTAAAAGTAATCTAGAGATGATTTAAAGGATATGGGAGGATACAAGTATAGTATAAGCAAATACTACATCATTTTATATAAGATATTTGAACATCTACAGATTTTGATATCTTTGAGGGTCCTGTCACCAGTCCCCTCCGGATATCAAGGGACAGATACATATTCAATTACATTAGATCAAAGATCCAAGGCAATTAAATAGGGAAAACTATTATTTAATAAAGGATGCTATAACAACTCAATGACTGGATCAGTCAGGGTTCCAGGGTTCCACCAGAGAAACAGAACCAATAGGATATACAACTTATTATATATGGGTGTATGTGTGTGTGTATATATACATTCATATTTACATATACATGCATGGAATTGACTTACACAATCGTGAGAACAACTGAGGCAAGACTGAAGTGCACAGGGCAGGCCATCAGGAAGAGCAAACCATAAACTCTCAGGCAGAAAATGACGGCTACAGTTCACTTTGCAGAATTTCTTTCTTCTGGGGGAAAACTCATTTCTATACACAGGCCTTTCAACTGATTAGCTCAGGCCCACCCAAATTCCTAGGATAAAAGTTAAAGATTGCAGATATCAATTACATCTACATAATTCCTTTATAGCAACACCAAAGTTAGTATTTGATTGAGTAACAAACAGCAGTATAGCCCAGACAAAATGACACATAAAAGTGATTATCACAATATTCATCTGAACTCAAACACTCTCGCTTCATATGCTAAACTTACTATGAGACAGATCCCAAACCTAAAGATCAATGTTAGAACTATTGAGCTTTAGATGAAAACATAACATTAAAATTGCAATGTTAGAGTAGGCACAGATTTCTGACAGGACACTAAAACCACTAACTATAAAAATAAAACTGATAAGCTGTATTTTATCAACACTTTAAATTACTGTTTATCAAAGACATTTTTCAAAAAATAAATAATATTACAGACTGAGAAATACATTTGCAATGTAATATATGACAAAGGACTCGTGCTCGGAATATAATAACATTCCTGCAAATCAAAAGTAAAGACAGCCCAATAAACAAATGGCCAAACGTGTATAAACTTGTATTTACACTTCACAAAGGATCATATTCAAATTGCCAACAAACACATGAAAAAGCCGTCAATGTCATTAGCATCAAGTTAAAACTATAGTGAATTGACATTTAATACTCATTAGAATGGCTAAAACTAATCAAGATGATAGTGCTAAATGGTGGCAAGGTTATAAAGTAATTAGAATTTTCATATATTACTGCTATCGATGCAAAATCATAGAAATTTGAAAGATGCTTTGTTAGAGTGGTATGAAATTAAACACGTATTTATGGTATGACCTACAAATTCCGCTTCTAGTTACTTACGAAAAGAAAAAGGATTTGTAACAAAGGAACTTTTTAGAGGATATTCATAGTAGGTTAATTTATAATAGCCTAGAACTAGAAATGACCTAAATGAACGTCAACAGGAGAATGGATTAGCACATTGTGGTATATTTACACAATGAAATACTATGCTGCAGTAAAGAGGAATAGGTAGTATTCGATGGGGATGAATCCGAAAAATGTTATTCCGGATGAAACAGTCCAAACACAATAGAATATACATGGTATGATTCCATTTATATTACATCTTCAAACAGGCAAAACTTATCTATTATGAGAGATAATTGGTTAGGGGCAAGAGGAATTTTCTGATGGTAATGAAATATTCTGTATTTTATTTGTGAGTAGTTATATGGATTACATATTTGTTAAAACTTATGAAAATGATTTTTCTTAAGTATGAAAATGAATGCTCATGATCTGTGCATTATGTTAAATGCATGTTATGTCTCAGAAAGTTTCCAACAAATCCAGGAAAAATAACTGCAATTTTTAAAATATACATAGTATCTATGTAATGTTAATTATGAAGTTCTTATATTAAGTACAGAAAGAGGGTAAGAGTATAAAGGAAGGTGGGCTGAGGAGTATGAAGGAAGATGAGGATACAGAATAAACACAATAAATTGTTTAAAATATGTAGAAAGATTTATTTTATTTGCAACAGAATATTCTCACTCTTTTGGTACTGAATGTAATTTTGTATTATTAATATTTGGTGCACTCTTTTACATACTGTTTAATTAGGGTTGAAATGTTCAGAGGTCTTGCTTGAGTACTGATGCATATTCATTACTAACTTTTGGAAATTTCACTTTTATTTAAGAGTTATGGAATTTGCCTTTTAATATTTTTAAATACTGCAGAATTTTAAATAACTTGTTTTAATGGGACTTATAATAAGGCTGCTGAAAAAGACACTGAAAAAGTTGGTGAATGTTATAAAAAAATGTAAACGGACCAACACAAATTGCATTTGAATACTTTTCCTATCTAGGGGATCCTGTCTTTCCAATGAATTTGAAATACTATCTTTTTACATGTTTGAACAACCAAAAAAAATGACCAGGATTATTTTTCTCCATTTTGGTATATCGACTTCTTCTGACTAGATTTATCATTTTTTTTAATTTTCTGGTTCTTATGGGATATATGCAGAAAAGATATGTTTTCCTCAAAAATACTCAATGAGATTCTTTCATATTAATAGATGCCACATGTTGAGACCTTTTTCTCATCAAATTCTTCTTGAATTTTGAGTACGTGAGAAGATAATTTTACATTAATTTGTTTCAGGTAGATTTTGAGTAAAAATTTTATTTTTTATTTCTGCATTAATTAAATTCTGATTCTCTAAAACTGAAATGAGATTTGGAATTACTCATCAGAATCTCTTCCTAAGTGAAAGGAAAAGTTGCTTCACACTATTCATATTGCTTCTAATTCCTATATGAAGTACTATTGTGTACAATCTAATTTATTACTTCATAAAAAAAATTCACTATATTTTATTGAAAATTGATCCAGAAATTTTGAGCTTTTCGAAAGAACAACTTAGATTTAAATCCACATCTAACTTTTTCTTTAAAACTATTAATACATTTAGCTAGGTACTCAAGGCTATACACAATAAGACAGAGGTCTTGCTATGTGTAAACTGCAAACTGACAGTGGGTAAAGACAGGTGTACCTAGAAATATCACTTTCATTTTGAATTTTTCATGCTACAAAAAATTAGAATAATAACAATAAATCAAAAAGAGAAACTTATTTAAGAATATAACGGAAGTAGGCATATAGATGTCCTCTGAGGGAGAAAGAAAATTTAGTTTAAGTGGAATTTTCAGAGATAATGAAATATTTATAGAAATTGGTTTTCTGAATGAAAGAACTGAGTAAAGAATTAAAGGTGGGAGAATAGACTATAGGGGAAGAAATAGCTGTACTGCTTGTCTGTAGTGTGATTGGAAACTAGATCTGAAAATATCAGTGAAGACCAATCATGACACATTTAAAGATTTGAATTCCAGGCAAGTATGCATGGCTAAGAGGACATCAATCTGCTCAAGAGAAATTGAGACTATAGAAAGAAGTAATTTTAAATGGAAGGAAGAGGATGTTTATGATCCAGAAAATAATTGAGTAAGAAGTGCTGGCAGGATATTTGCAGGAATATTTGAGCCAGTAATTCATTAGCGACTTGATGGAGATGGCCTTTGGGGAAATTCCAGTTTCAGGATTTGGATTGAAGAGGAAAAGAAAGCCCATGGAATGGATTTATGTAAATGACTCCTTTCCTACTGAGGAGTTCACTGGAAAAGAAAAGGAAAAATTTAAACAAACCTCCTTGGAAAAATGCTACGGGTATTACTAAAGGAAAGCTAACTAGGGTCCTTCTAAAAAGTACTTTTTAGTAATATATATTTGATTTCCTGGATTGCCTATTGTTAATAACGTAATAGATTTATGAGGCTTGGTTGGCTGAACACAGGAAGTTTTTTGTTTAGGCATTTCATGTTCAAGAATATAAAACCAAGGAGCCTTGAAACCGGGATAACTTTCTTTGTGACTATTATTTCTGCACACATTGTTCAGAACATGTATGTTATTCTGAAACTAATTTGGAAGCTTTAGCTGATAGCTATGGACTTCTACAGAAGAAAAAGCCTCACCTGGACTTCTGCATTATTAATGTTTGGTACTGGGTATAATCTATGATTTGCGTGAGTCTGCCTTGACAATTCAATACTTTTGGTAAAACAATGGCATATTTAGACCACTAGTGTTTCATTGAGTGGGAAGAGGAGTGATGAAGACAAGAAAGTATTGAGAAGGTAAAAGATAACCCAAGAATGGCCAACTTCTTTGAAACAAAAATAAATTTAGAATTAAAATTGATAATTGTCAGAAGTGTCAAATTTGGGAGTAATTTCTGATGAAGAGGACAGAGAAAATGTCATTACATGACTATTCAATAAATTCCTTTGCAATAGTTCAAACATATTCTCAAGATATTAAGAAAGTGTTGGTAATAAGGATAGAGCTTCATCTTGTAAATGATGGAAGATGAAAATAGAGATGGAAAACTAGTAGATATAGTGAAGATTAAAAATGGTTAAAATATTCTATATGCTAATAATGTTAATTAACACATATTATTGGCCATCCAATATATTTTACTTGAATTATTTCATTATCCTGCTGTCACCAAATACATATGGTCTCTGCTGTTATTAATCCATTTTCAAGCATAAAGGAATTGTGTTTGAAAAAGTATGCAACTACCGAAGATTACACACATGGTATATTTTAGAGCTAGATTCAAAACCTGACATTCTTCTACAAAGTCTTCAATTAAATCCTGATGTAATACAGGCAGAATATTGCATTTCATGGAGTTTTCACTTAATGAAAAAGCAAGTGAAGTCAGAAGATAGCTTATAAACCAAAAAAATAGAGAAATAAGCACAAACAACTTACTACATAGGACTTAGGAAGTTAGAAAAATGCAAATATATGTGATTTTCATCAGAAAGGAAATTTCACACAAAAAATTTTAGAATATCTTGAAAATTTTGAGCAATGGCTATACTTAGGTTGATTATTGAGGAAGAATCAATGCAAATTCATGTATCTTGCTTTGAATCATTTAGATACTGCAGATACTTGAGAAGTACATTCCCCAGGTGAAGGTGACTATAGTGACAAGTGGGTGGGCAAAATGTTTAAATGTAGTTGCTCTAAAGATCATATAAAAGGAAAATGAAAATAATATTAAAACAGATATATATGTTCACTTCTATATAGTTATAGATTTTGGAAAAGTTCTTGGCACACTTGAACTAAAAGTCACTACAGAAGAAAAATTCAGATGCATTAGATTGGGGCTTAAGAGTAAATCAGGGAGGCTGAGCTCTTTTGTCCCTGATTTTCTCTGAGTTGCTGTGACCTTGATGAATCTTCTTGACCTCTTGCAGTATTTTCCTTTCCTTATGTATTAAACTAGGATAAAAATAAAAGCTATCACTAAAGACATTGTATTAAAAGAAAGAAATATACACAACTTCTACCACATTGCCTGACATATTAAGTCTAGTACATACTAGTATTATCATTGCTAATATTTTTAACAAATAGAATGTATCTAATGTGTTAGTAAGTTAACTGTATTGATGATGTTAAGACCATTTTTTAAAAAAAATTTTAGACTATCATCTCTAAATTCAAAACATAAGGAAACATTTACTTAATATAATTTTATCCTATTACATTAGATTTTGCTATACTCTTCACTCCTTTCCCTTTTACTTTTCTTAAGGAGCCATTTCCTTGTCAGTAGGCATTAAGATGTCAATATACCTCCATTAACCTTGTTTTGACTCTTTCAAATAAGCTAGATACTAGAACTAACTGCTCTGACAATTGAAATGACTTTATTTTTTAATGCAGTTGTTTGCTTAAAAAATGTGCAAGTAAAGGAAATCAATTTGCAAAGCTGAGAATGGAATGCTAAAATATTACCTTCACATTGAGGTAAATTTAACAAGAGAGTGCATTTATTTATTGTGCCCGGGATTCTCTATACAATTGCATTGTATTTCCCGTTTGCTATTTGTGTATGAATAAAAGTCTCACCCTTACTATGGAGCACCTCCTCTCTCCCATTAGACCTTGGCCTTGAGTTACAATGGAAGATTAAGTTTTCACTGCAGATATAAAGCTGCCTCCCTATCTGAAAGTGTAGCTTTGTGCACCCACAGTTTCACTATGCAGCTTTCAGTATCCCTATATACTGCAATTTCCTTTTTCTTTTCCAGAATTCTCCACGTGCTTGAATGTGATTGTTTGCATGAAGTGTATTTGGTCAGTGAAGCATGTCATGCATTTATAAATTACATAGTCAAGATTTTGCATAGAAGAATTCTAGGCAGTATAGTACTTTAAAAAAAAATTACACTTTTTGTTATAAAAAAATCAGGATTAAACTACAAAATAAAAGAAATAGCACTGAAATTAGTTGAAAACCATGGATTTTTTTTTATTTCTTCTGTTTAGAATTTGTCTCTGCACTTGATCTTAGTCAAAAGGCCAAGAAGTGGTACATAATTTGTCTCCGATAATAGTAGCTAACCTTAATTCTGACTTCCTATGTTTTTTGTACTATTGAAAAAAACACATAAAATCACTTAAGCACTTTTCCTGTGGGTGGGTAGAGGGTATAATAATAACCCAGAGAGCTTTAATGTTTCATCCAATTCTTTCAACCACCCAATAAGGTAAGTACTAGTACTCTCACCTCTGTCTTATAAATAAGAAAAGTGATTTTCAACAAGGTTAAGGAGTTTAATACAAAATACTCATCCAGTAAGTGGCAATCTAGGTATAAACTCAGATAGACTCTAAAGTTCACACATTTTAAGCAGTAGGTACAATGCCGCAGTTTTAGAAAAAATGATAATATCTGTGACATTGCAGAGCCTCCTATAGGTCAGCCATTTTTAGTAAACTATCTTACTTAATCTTTACAACAATCAAGCGTGGATCTCTCATCTACATTCGGATCCTCAGAGAGGTTAACTCACTCCATACAAACAGGCAGAACTCCTACTTAAGTCTCAATCTTTTTGACTCCAAAGAAAGCAGCCTATTTACACCTTTTGAAACGAGTAAAAAACCCTCGGATATGTGTGTACTTGACAGGTCAAGGAGACCTCTTTGGGAAATGTGGTTTAAAGAAGGAAAGAAGGCAGAAATGTGAAAATCACAAGATGGCATTTTTAGTTACTCCAGCTGTTCTAATTTGTTGATTTTTTTTTTTAATTGGAAATGACTTTTTTGCCTATCACCCTTAGTGTGCAGAAATACCTTTCCTTGTCTGCTAAGCATGGCTGGATCAGGCAGAAGTTCTTGAAAATATATTGATTTTATGTTAAAGCATCTCAGATAAATTGACAGTTGAGTTTGAGAACGGAGTTTCTTTGTTTCAAAGTTCTAGAAAGCTTGTTGTTTTATCCTAGAGAATATAAATGGTTATTAGAGAATAAAACTTTTAATAAGGAACAAAACTCTACTTAATGCAAACAATCAGAGTGATGTGAGTAGAAAGGTCTGTATCACAGGTCCTACTGCATCTCTGAACAACTGTGTAAATGCAGGGAGTCTTCCATCTCTCTGAACCTTAGTCTCCTCGTGTATAAATTGGAGTAATGGAATACCGATCTGTGAGGAAACTGAAAGACCTAATAATCTGTGAAATCTTAGAAACAGGTGGAACAAAGCTTATGAATTTTTAGAAAAAACATTGAATATGATATTAGACATAAGAATCATATTAATGGATATATTTGTTAAAATGTTTCCAGCAAAATTTCTTCAACTGATGTTCATATTTGCCAAAAACTAAAGGTGTAAAATGTTTTGGGCTAAGCATATTAAAATACCTAAAAAGAAGACAAAAATCTAAGCCTTACTTGGGAGCATTTATCTGGAAAATAAATTCTCTGTCAGACAATCAAAAGACTTCAGCATGAAAAACATACTGAAATGAATGACAGACGTAAAAGAAGATGCTGCTCTGTATAACCTTTCTAAGGACGCCTTCGTGTTTATTCTTCAACAGACCCAACTTCCATGATTTTATATTTTATCTTCAGAAGTATATATAGTCAGTCTATAATGGTTGTTTTAGAAAAAAATTCATTCCATGCAATCGATATACTAGTCAACAATTTGAATGTAATGGAAATTTCGTGTTTGCTTATGCATGATTTTGTTTCTGAGAAATACTAGGTGAATGCAGATAACTGCATCCAGCTGAATTGAGCTGTGTATGAATACACAAAATACACGCATGCACAGAACTCAAACATCTGCCACACACCTTGGTTTTGGTTCACAGAGTGTATTATTCAACTGGGTTGTGTTTTGTGATTTACCATCCCAAACACGTGTAATCCTTCTGGTCCTGAACACTAAGCAGTGCGTGAAAAAGGATATATTTAGATGGTGAGGACGAGGATAAAAATAATAAAGTATTTTAGGAGAAACTACATTACATTCGATATCTCCAGTTGTATGTATAAAGAAATCTGCATTGCAGAACATGGCAGACAATGACACAGAAATAAAAGAACTTCAAGTGCTGCAAAGTCATAAAAATATGGTCTAAAAAACAGAAAAAATGTGAAGACTGTTCTGAGCAAAATGATTGAAGAATAAATAGCAGAAATTCTGGAACAGCCGATTGCACAATCAAAATGAAAGCACTAGGTACATACGAACTCTTTAATTGCCAAACTTACACTGTAGAAGTGGCTCATTTAATGTGAAAAGTGGCTGGTTTAGTGATTTCAAACATTGCTATAATTTCCAAAGTCTTCAGCTGTTGGGCCAAGCCACTAGAGCATAGGTGATATTTGAGGGGAAAAAATTCCCAGCCATTATACAGAAATTATTTGGACTAGAAGGTTATACATTAGATGAACTTTTGAATTTTGATGAAATACGTGTCTCTTAGAGATACATACCTCTAAGAATCTACATCCCAAAGGAAGATAAACATGCTGTGAGATTAAGAATAAAATTATTTGTAATTGTGATGAAAGGACAATGGGCCACACCCATCCACATTTAGTGTTACAAATTTACATCTAATTTCAAGAAATGCTCCTACCAACACTTCACAGAAACAAGCCGCCTAATCAGGTCAACACTTCCTGAAGCAAGTGTCATTTCTTTTTCAAGACAATCTAACATATTTATTGTAGTATTCATGCATTTCTTAAAAATTTAATATATATAAAAATGTGCTATCATTTTATTAGATTTCTATCTTTATAAAAAGTAGGTCACTGAGAAAATTTTTGAGTGCTGTTTCTCCATATTTTTCATTACCCATATGGTTTTTATTATGAAATTTTGCATAGCAAAGAAATTTCTTTAAATGCCTATGTTACATTGTGGCAGGACTGACTATATATTCAACCAAGGGTAAAGTGGCCTGGCTGCTCTTTTGGATTTTTTTTTCTTTCTACTTCTTCTCCTTCTTCATCTTCATCCTTAATTATAAAATTAATATGCTTGTGTAAAAATCTTTTTTTAATAATGAAGAAGTGTCTAAAATTTTTTAAAAAGAGAAAAATTAAAAAGAACCTCCACAATCATTCTAACCTTTAGCCTTATTCAGATCTTTGAATTGCTATCAGAAAAAAATTTTAAAAGAGTGTTTTAAAAGTTATAGCATATGGATTGTTAATCTAGGCTTAACTCCATTGTTCACATGCAGATCATATCAATTTAATATTATAAGCAACTAAAGAAATATAGTAGCATATCCATTTACTTCGTTTTTCCAGAGGCCATACAATTCGTCTAAACCATAATTGATTCAACTATATCACTTCCAAATACATTGAGAGTATGTCTGAAGCATTGTTTAAACCAGTGGTTCTGATAGTGTGCTCCTGGAATAACAGCACGGACACTACCTAAGAATTTGTTAGAAATACGTATTCTCTGGCCACTCCCCCAATTTACTAATTGAAAAACTCTGGGAGTGGGGCCCAGCAAGCTGTGTTTTAACAAGATTTCCATGTGATTCTGATACATGCACAAGCTCACATGTGAGAACCATTAGATTAAACCTCCAAATTAACTTAAGAATAGAGATTCTGAGTTCCAAAATATGAGTTCTGGTACTTTATGGTGACCATATAACTTTGTTCAAGTTACTTAAAATGCCAAATATCTGTTTCTTAAACTGTTTTGAGGGTTACATAAAATAATTTACACCAGTAGTATACTTAGAACAAAGCCTGGCACATAGTAAGTACTCAATAAAGGTAACATTTTAATTGAATTCTAAGCAGCTTCTCTTGTCAATATATAATGGGCTAAATAAATGCTAATTTTCCATACTCTCACTGATAATTAATAGCATTGAGTCAATATATGATCTTGAGTAATGAAAGAGCATAAAGGGATTGAGAACATGAAAGGAACGTAAAAAAAATTCTTACCGTATGTGACACGTGCGGTTCTCTAAAGGAAACTGAGATGGACTCAGGGATTGATCAACATCTGTGGAAAGGAGAGGCAGGAAGCAGGATCTGGGGTGGGAGTAGATGGATTTTGATGCCGGCCTGATGGCAACATCAACCAACCTCATGGGGAAGTTCTGGAGCTGAATAACCCGTGAAAATTGTCCAGTCCAGTGAGCTGAAACGGCCTGGCATTTACATACCCCCTCCACCAGTCGTTTGATGTGGGCTATTCCCAGAAGGGCATAATCCTCAGACTGGAAGTTCTTTGCAGCTGAAGGTGCTGTCAGCTGAAGCTTGTCTGCCAGCAGCACCTGTCGCAGATGACACAAATTTTTCTTGAAGTGGTGTCTGAATAGCAAATACTTTTTAAAGGGGGGGAAAGGAGAGGACCTCCCTGTGTCCAACACAACTTCCCTTTGTGATGAACTAATGCTTTGTCAGGTAGAAAAAGACTGCATATAAAAGCAGGTCTCTGATTCCCATAAAATTAAGTAAATTTTATCATAATTTCCATGGAAGAGAAAAAGGAATGTAAAATAAACAATAATGATAAAATATATCATTGTAATTAAGTATATTTTAAAATAACTAGAGGAGTGGATTTGGAATGTTCTCAGCACAAAGAAATGATAAATGTTTGAGATGATGGGAATCCCAATTACCTGGATTTGCTCATTTCACATTATGTGCTTGTGTTAGAATATCACACGTACCCCATAAATATATAGAACTATTATGTATCCATAAAAATTAAAAACTAAAAAAAAAAGTTTGAAAGGAAAGGAATTATAATCCCTTCTATAAGGGAGATAGGAGCTTGGATATCAGAGAACATGTGATGTTTTTTGTTCTGCTGCGCTCTGGCATGGATTTAAGATGGCAGAAGCTATATTTTTATTCTGAGTCTGTCCTGGAGTATTAGAGATACATCCCCTAGGAGAAGTGAAACCCTGCTTCCCCAAAATAAATCAAACTAAATATTATGGCAATGACTTATACCATCTCTATCTATAGAAAATGAAGTATTTCATAGATGTGATATTTTGATTACATAAGAAGAGGGAAATCAGGATAATTTTCTACTGCATATTAAACTGTAGGAAATACAAAGATCAAATTTCTTCACAAAATAGAGTACTTGAATAAAAATTCTAAATGTTATGGCTTGGTAAATTTAGCCTTCTATGATAGAAGTCAAAGTTTTGGAAAATCATATTTCTGTATTCTAGCAACATAGCTGTCAACTGCCTCACATTCTATGGTCTTTATCAGTATCTTGAACTAGTGCTTAATGGTCAGGGGCTGCATACTGCATTTCTATTCCCAATTCCCAGAGAACAATCCTCTGCCCATTATACCTGACCCATGTAGAATCTAGACATGGATTTCTGAATAATCCCACTGTACGTGAAACTTGATGCATTTGATTAGATGCTGCTGTGAAAGGTTATCTTATCAAACTAATAAATGAACTGCTGAACAAGCTGACAGACTCTGGCTGGAAATGGCTTTAGCCCCATGGCTCAATTACAATCCAGCCAATGGGAAGGCAGAAAGGAAAGCTAAAGGTGATTAATTGATTGCAATGTCACAGTGAGCAAGTTAACTCTCACTGCCCTAAATGTAAGTTGACACTATAAATGAGAATAGGGGAGAAACAAAACAGTTAGGATGAAAGCTATCAGACTAGAACACAGAACAATTGAGAAACAAGTAGGGCCTCAATTAAAGAGAATGAGGACATGCTTCCATAGGAATATATCTTCACCTCATTTGATTTGATAACTGTTTCTGCCTTGGCCCTTCCTTTTCTCTGTATTTTCTAACTTAGAGAAATTCTGGCCTATGGAGAAATAGATTTCCCGAAGAAAATTACTTGGAAATTATATGCAGAAAGATTTGTTTCATTAACACATTTTGTGGGTCTTAAAATAATCTGATGTACAGAATAATAACGTCGTGATCTGGAGAGATAGATCTCTCCCCACTTTCCCCCAAATAAAGAAGAGTCTGGAAGCAGCAGCCTAGTGTTTTGTTCTACAAAGGATATCCTTCTTCAGACATTCCCATTTCTCTACTTAAAATGAAATCTGCTTTCCAAACAGCACTCAGATCAATGTGAACTGCCTTCTGAGTAATTTCTTGTCAATATAAGGAGACATTTAGAATGAAAACCAAAAGAAAGAGAAAGCGGGAGAAATGAGAAGAAAGGGGAAGAAAAAGGATCAAAGCAAAGTTAGAATGCTGTGAAAAGCAGAGCAGTAGAAACGATGTGTTAAAAGCCATTTGTAATAGGGAGATTTTTTACAACATGAACATAATGGTGAGGAAGCAGCCAAAGAAACTGCAAAAGATGGTGACAATGACAAAAAAGCAAAAGAGAAAGATTTAAAGCCTCTTCAAAATACAAAGACAAGGAGGAAACCCTGAGAACAAAAATTCAAATGCCTATTACAGGAATTACTTGGCACTTAGGTTGCTACATTCTTCTGATGTCCATATATCAGCCCAAGTTTTGACAAGGGAAGCAGAACAAAAAAAGAGAAATAAACTCTCCACATCATGATTAATATATACAGATCTAAGTTCCCCAGAGTATAAGGCTCTCGGTGAGCATTTATCAGACACCGTATTTATTAGGAAATGAAACAGAATCAAACCACTTCTTTAATCCAGAGCCAGGGAAAAATTATGGACACTTCTGGGAAAGAAAGACTAAGGAAGAAAGAAATCTTCTTTGGGTATATTTCACTTCAGTTAGAAGTTTCAGAGGAAAAATAACCTTTCCCATCATTAATGCTATAGTTACTTTAAATCCTTTTTTTGGACCTAAAGTTGGTTATATATTTTTAAAACAAAGTAATTGAAGCTAGCCATATTTTTTCATACTAATATCTGGTATATGAAAAAACAAATTGGAAAAAAATAAGATGCTAGTGTAATGTGCTTCTTATCTAGTGTTATGGATTATCAGTTGTTGTGTATAACAGGAACACTCAGCATTGTATGTTGTCTGTCTACCGTTCAATTAAGATACAATCATGACTTTGGACAAAAGGCATTTTCAAACAAATCTGTCATTTTGTTGAAGTGTGGTTACTAGTGAGATGTGAATTTTACAATAATATGCAATGAATAAAATTGTTCTAAATATTGAACAATTGAGGAATGAGAATAAACCCTTTACCATATGGTATTATATTAAGTATTTATTGTACATTTTAAAATAAATATTGTCATATTATCTATATGTAAACTTTCCATACTATTGCAGACATAGAAGATAAAATGTTTTGTGTTAGGCAAAGAAATTAAACATTGTGTCTTAGAAACCTTGTACTTTAATATGTAAGTACAATAACCTCTATAAAATTCATTTGTAATGTTGCCTGTGAGAGCCCATTTTTCAAGAAAAATAATCTATTCATTGTATTTTCACTACCAGAAGAAGAAACGTTACGTATAGTCTCATTAGTGACTTTTTTCATATTATGTTACACATATAAGATTTTATTTACCAAAGAAAAATTAATTAAATATACCACCAAAAAAAAACACTTAAAAATGTTCTGCCAAGAACAGATAAGTAACAGATGATTTTAAGATTACTGTTTAGAGCTAATTGAAAATATAGTTTTCATTAAAATTCGGTATATATAAAAGTGGAAAAAACAAACTGTCTTCATTTGTTTCTTTTACACATTTTCAATAATTTGTTAAAATGTCAGTGATATATTACACCAAAGAAAGAAAATATAGAAGAGACAAATATTACAAAGTATAGAGTTTAAAACATTGGAAATTTATTATTTTTTTGCAAAAGCTCTAGTCCTAATATATATAAAAAACATTTAAAAATAGTATCATTACATGGTATAATAATAAGAAAAGTATTGTATTTTTTTGAAGTGAAGTAGTCAGTGAAAGAAAATAAGAAACTTCTCATGGTCATACAGGTATGAACCGTATGATAATAATAAATTTATCACATTTTTTTACCTCCTTAGTCCATACAACTCCTTATTTAATAATGTGATAAATATAATTCATATATTTGAAATTGTATTGATTTTAAGTGGATTTATATGCATTATTATATTTAATCATAACAGAAACAATTTTACCAGTTATGTTCTAATATAGTAACATAATATTTTCATCACCATAATCATCACCATGATATTTTCATCACAAATTACCAAATGTAAAATTTATCTTATTTCATTTGTTTGGTCTGATCCAATGACATCAAAAATAAAAAGAAAAATTAAAAAACAAGGCCAATTCTTTAAAAATTATGTTAGAAACATATTAGACCAAAATTCCTTTTTTTCTTTTATTTTTAGTTGACAGATAATAATTGTACATATTTATGGGGTAAAGAGTGATAGTCCAGTATATGGATACAATGTGTAGTAATCAAATCATGGTAACTAGCATATCAGTCACCTCAAACATTTATCACATCTTTGTGTTGTGAACATTTAAAATCCTCTTTTCTAGCTTTTTGAGAATACACAATAAATTATAATTAATCATATTCACCTTGCAGTGCTATAGAACATGAGAACTCCCTCCCACCTAGCTGTGATTTTGTATTTGTTAACCAACTTCTCCCCATCCTCTCTTCCCTTCTACCATTCCTAGCCTCTAATATTTAAAATTCTATTCTCTACTTCCATGGACTCAGTATTTTTTTAGCTCCCACATATGAGAACATGAGGTATTTACCTTTCTGTGCTTGATTTATTTCATTTTAACATAATGTCCTGCAAGCCCATCCATTGACCAGATTCTTAAACTAAGTATTTGGTTTTGACTCATTCAGAAACATTTAACCCTTATTCTTATTATTAATACATTCTAGAATAAATAAGAGAACATACTCACCTAATAATAACATAATGCCTATTGATCCTCAAAATTAAACAAGTTTTGTTCAACACTCTTTATTTGCCAAATACTTTTGTAGGTCCTGGAGTAGACACCAAAATAAATATAAATCTCATTAAGATAGCCAATTCAATATCAATAAAATATAATTGACACTGTACTAGAATAAACATCAGCTATTTTTAGGATATATAACGGTGCACCCTACATTCAATTATATATGGTTAGAAAACTTTTCCAGAAGAAATAATATTTGGGGTATTGCTGAGTGGGTATAAGGTAAGAGATAAGTGATTAAGTAAGTAGGTAGTAAGGTGTAGGTAAGTAGGTAATTTGTATGAAAACAAAAGAAACCTTGAGTTCAAAGACCAATGACAGACGTGTGTGGTGAATTCTAGGAAATGAAAGATCCCTTTCCACCAGACACTAAATTCTCCAGAAGAACATACATTCCATGAGGCGGGGATTTTTTCTTTACTGTCACCTATTAGGTATTTCGTTAATATCCAATAAATAAGGTTTGAAGTGTGATATAGTTGGAAAGCAGAGATACTGTTGAGAAATAGAGGGTGGACATTAATTCTATCATTGTATTTAAACTTTATCCAAATATAGCCCATTTCCTTTTTAATCCAGGGGATCTTTTATTCCCCTTCTCCACATAATGACAGGTCTGTAGGCAATATTGTTGTTTCTTTGCTGTCGAAGAAGTTTTATATAAAACAAAGTAAAGCTATTGGGAGGGTTTTCCTCTATTCTTGCTACATGGAGACTTATTTTTCCTTTTAACCTAATGAATTCTCACTTTAAGACTGAAATGATTGTCAGCTTCTATTAACAGTACAAGGAACAAGGTGGTATCACATCAGCTATTTGTCCTTT
The DNA here is from genome assembly GCA_963575035.1 of Avahi laniger. Classification (NCBI taxonomy): domain Eukaryota; kingdom Metazoa; phylum Chordata; class Mammalia; order Primates; family Indriidae; genus Avahi; species Avahi laniger. The sequence continues at coordinate 19,906 of CAUYSK010053130.1, forward strand.
ATGCACTATCTCATGTCAGTCATCAGGCTTTCCATTTGCCATTTCATGTCTGGAATTGTGTACCAAAATTACCCATTTCATTCCTGAATTGCCCTTTGTTTCTTAAGTCAGAGTTAGGACAAGACTTTATCTCTTTTTCCTGTTTTAAGTATTTAATGTTATCTAGATAGTCTGTTTCAATGATGAAAACATTAGTTAAAATAAATACTATGTATATATAAACATGTATTTTAAATATGTTATATAAGCATGTTGCTATGGGGATAAAAACATTAAACAATATTTATTGGTATTGTAGGGGTAGTTACAAAGCACTCAAAAGGAACGTAATAATATCATCTATCATAATCAAAGTTATTTGTCCAACCAATAGAATGCAACTCTCTAAGACTATTGTTTATCTGATATATAAAAGATGGTGAATTAATATCTCTTGTATTAACCTGGATGGAACTGGAGACCATCTTCTAAGAGAAGTATCACAAGAATGGTAAAACAAACACCACATGTATTCACCATTAAATTGGAAATAATTAATCAACACCTATGTGAACATATGAAAATAACGTTCATCGGAAATCAAGCAGGTGGGGGAAGAAGGGATGGGTAAATTCACACCTAACCTGTACAATGCACACTATCTGGGGGATAGGCACACTTATAACTTCGACTAAAATGATACAAAGGCAATTTACATAAATAACCAAAATGTTTGTGTCCCCATATGTTCTGAAATAAAAAAAAATACAGATCCTCCGCTAAGAAGAAAATGTCTTGGCTTAGGCCTGATCTGGGCATTTGGGATTGCAAATTATGCTTAATTTTGTTGTTGTTTTTGTTTTTATTTTGTTTTGTTTTTATTTTTTATTATTTTTTTTTATTTCAGCCTACTACGGGGCTACAAATGTTTAGGTTACATATATTGCCTTTGCTCACCCGACTCAGAGCTTCAGGCGTGTCCATCACCCAGACGGTGCGCACTGTGGTAATGCTTAATTTCTTAAACTGGATAAAGTTGGAATCCTTTAATCTGTGTATCTATAATTCCCTAATTGTGTATTTTTAACCCAATAAAATTTATGCCAGTAATAAAAAAAAAGAAAATTTATATACTTGCTGATTATGGAAAACTGAAATGTAAATACTATTAATATATCTAACTGTAGGCTCGTAATAATTGTAAGGAAAATTGCTCTGTAAACATTTTATTATATCAAAAATAATATATAAATAGTAACCATTTTATTTTAGATTTTTATTAATAAATAAACAGATACACATTATATTTAGTCATAGTATTTTATATTTTTCTAGACACAAAATTATTTTCAAAAGAAATTATTATTTACAAGCTTCATGTATAGATTATTTATTTCAGCTGAATGTAGGCAAAAAGATTACTTTCTTGCATTTGTGAGACAAAAGGCAACTAGCAGGAGAATTTGTTGAAATGTTAGAATATAAGTCATCTTGAGTATATTACATTTGAAAAATTTTGAAATGAAAGCTGTTGTGTTTTTACTAGTTTTCCTAAAGAGATAGATTTATAAAGACATTGTGTCTAAAACATTGAAGATTCTAGCATTGTTTTAAGATATAATGTTTGATATTCTAAAGCTATACTAAACCCAAAACAGCGTTCAGCTTTTTACAAAAAGGAGGCATTTAAATATCTGTATATATAATTGACACATTTCAGAAATAGTTCCTTCGATCTAAAATCAATAAAAAGTGAGAGAAGGGAGACTTCAGTGGAAGGAGAAAATTCTTCTTTTCTATTAAAATCTAGGAAGCAATTAGTTAAAACTAGAGACCTTTCAATAATTAAAAAAGATATTTTTTAAAAGCGGCTAAATAAATAAATACCATCTATATTTGCAAATTAAATAAGCTTAATTTTTTAGAGTCAAAGTGACAGTTTTCTGTGTCTAGACTCCCAAACATCTACTTAGTCTTGTTTTTCACACCTGTATCTCTATCCTATAGGTTCATCCTACAGTACATACCCCTTGGCATTTATTCCTATGTGCCTAGACATATAATAACTTCCACTAAAAACACTTGTGACTGTGACTGAGGTCTTCCTCTGACTTCCTGACCCCACTTTGCCCTACTACCAAGTGAAAAGTGCTAGAGAGTCACCACCCTTTTGAAGCAGCCATCAACCATTGATTAATAGGTCTTTCTTCCAAAATTCTCTAGTGAGAATGATCACCAGTTGCCTACATGGAAAACTTCCTGAAACTTCACCCTTTATAGGCTTACTTCTTCTCCTACTTATGTGAGATAAGCAACTATATTCATATCATTATCTTAGAGTCCACTTCTGGGGGAACTCAACCAATGACATTTCTCTTATTTTTCTTTGTGCAGTTTATCCTTTTGCATTCTTGTCTATGATTTGAGCAGGAATAACCCTACTCTCAAGTTGCAATGTAGGTCCTGACTCACTTAAGCTAATATGAGCAGCACATTCTCCTGGCCACAGCAATTGGTTTAGGAATGGCCAAGTGACACATTTTGAATAATAAGAAAAAGTGAACCCAAGGATTAGTGTAATGACACCATAATTGACTATCACTGTTTTTCTCTAGTACGGTACATACTAGAGATGTTGGCAGCTGCCAAAACACTTTTGTAACTAGAAGAGCCTAGAAACATTGGAAGGGTGAATACTGCACTTGCACAATAATTAATAGAATATCTACACATAAGACCAAAATTGAAATAGAGGCTTAAATAACACTATAAAGCAACTAGACCTAACAGGCTTACACAGAACACTCCAACCAATGACAGCAGAATACACATTCTTCTGAAGTAAATATGGACAAGTCTCCAGAACAGACTATGTGTTAGGCCACAAAATAATTCTCAATAAATTTTTAAAAGTTTGAAATCATACAAGATATGTTCTCCAGCCACAATAGAATCAATCAGAATGAGTGGATGGAATCAATAAGAGAAGGAAAACTGAAAGCTTTAAAAAGAGAGTAAAATGTTTATTTGTACATATTATAATGTATATATAGCTCTGAAGGATGTGGAAAGGACTAGAAAATAAATTAAATAGGCATTTTAAAAAGAAAATGGAAAAAGAAGGATTTGGGAGAAATTTTTATGGTCAAACAAGCACGATTCTATTGTTAATAGGTTATAGGCAATAATAAAAGGGATAGCCAAGATAAAGTTTATTTTTCTTACTGAAAAAAATATTAATAGGTAGATGATATCAACAATCAAGACAATTAAAATAGAAAAAAATAAAAGATTTTATAAAGAATTTGACAATTTACTATTGAATTTTGAGTACTTGTAGAACATTTATAAAAATATCTTCATGTAATTATATATATTTGAGCTATTACAGCCAAGATTGTATGGCTCCATCATTGATTGATTCATGGGGCAGAAAACAAATACAGCAGATTCCTTTCTTTACGCTATCGATGCCTTGCTTCCTACAGCTAGATCTAGCATCTTTTACCCTAGTGTGAACAGTCCTCAAGTCCAAATAACAATTTAATTTATTTAAAAGTTGCTATTCTTGGACATTTTCCTCAGTAAGAGATACCTACTTCATAATACCTCCTAAGTGAAGTTCTGGCTAGATGCATCCCAGATACGGTGGATTTGGAGTGTAAGAAAAAATGGTGGAAAATGATAAAAACCCAGGGAGCATGAATATGAAAAAAGCAAGCCAAGAAAGCAAATTTTTTGATGAACCTTCAGATGTATTTGGGAAATAAGAGAAAGCACAGGTAAGAGTGATTCATGTATGTTGTAAAGTGAGAGATGATTGGAAAAATGATAGTACTTGAAACAATCAAGTGCAGCAATGCCATAAGTAGATTAAGGATTGGAATGCACCCTTTTGGTTGATAACTTTAAAGCCATTGTTAACTCTGGGGAGAGTTAACAGTTTTAATTTTAGGGATAAAAGCCCTGGCAGCAGCACAATTTTGATTGCAGAGGATGGACAATTAAGGTGAACAGCTTCCCAGACTATACCTGATGCAGAGATTTCTATTGTCCACTCACATGATCATGTATTAGAGATGCTCAAAGGTGCCCTAGCACATCTGGAAGCCTCTCCATCTGGCAACACTCCAGAGTCAGCCAAGTTAAAGTATGTTGTTTGGTATCTGGTTTTCTTTCTTCCTTTGACATCTCTCAGCATCTTGTTCTTAGTCCCAAAATGGATATACAAAATTATGAATAAACATAGATTAGTGAAATTTTAAGCCTTGGAACTCAGTTCATTGCTAATTAGTTTTAGAGTAAAGCTTTATAATTGGGGAAAGCTTAGGGATCCTAGGTAGGATTTCAAAATTCAAATTCAGTACAGTGACTCAGGACCAGGAACAAGGTGACAGGCTTTCAACTAGTTTGGTGTGTGAACAACTGAAGCTAGTCCGAGGTACTGGGTTGTGGTGAAAGAGGATAGGTAACGATGCAACACAGAATTTGCAATCTATTAAAAAATCAGTGTTGGAAAACTGGAGGGCAGGAGTATTATTTTATATAGTGGCAGCTCCAACAATTTTATACAGGAGTTAACTATGTCAGGCTTTCTGACTGGCAATTGAGTAATATCTAGAATCTTAACACAAGCCCATTGTTTTCACTTTAGAGTGTGAGTGTACTTGACATTGACTCAACCAATATCAAGATTTGTTCCAAATCCCACCAAATGGCAAACATGAGGATAGAATCCCTGACATTATAGATTGGTTAGAAATTGACATGGATTTGAGTTTGTAGATATTGCTCATCATTCAACCAAGGGATATTAGAAATGACAAGGATGGATGGAATGATAAAAGTTTTGGAAATAAAAGAAACCTAAAATTAGCAGTGAAAGATAATTATATCTATGAACTTAGGAAATTCATATAATTGATTCTCTAAATTCATATTTAAATAAAAAGCTAGATTCCATATTTATGTGCTCTATGATTATTTTCAAACCCAGAGATGAATGTTGAGTTTAGGTCATTGGCTATTTCATATGAAATAATTTATTTAAAATTACTGAGTAAGCCTTGGATACTATTCAATTTCTATTCTGTTTTGTTGTTATTTGAAAAAGATATTTAGATGGTTTTTTCTCAGAGAATCAGCTTAGTTTTTTTCTTCTTAAAAAAGTCACTAAAAGAAGTAATATGCATAAACAAGTGCAGATAAAACTATACCTGGTTCATATTGCTGATTTTTATTCTATTTTATTCTGTTACCCAGAATGTAAAGTATGAAAGGATTTTCAACATGTAGACTTGCAAAAAATTAGTTGGGTTACACATTATATATGGCTTTTTTATTCTACGTCAAACTCTGAATACTCAGTGGAAAACATGGGCAAAATTTGGTAGGATTCAGGGAAAAAAATGCTGGGAAAATTTATTGTGAAACAAAACCTGTAGGAAAATTAAGAAGTATGACATTATTTAATCTAGTACTTTAAAAATCAACCCCCCAAACTATCTGTTGTTTTGTAATTCAATGTGGTCTTGCCTGTTGGGTGACATATCCTGCAGATAAGTTGTCAGTTTCAGTTAGAAGTCTTAGGACACAGTTAAGCAGCCACTCAGTATTATGGCAACTGGGTGAGGATTGATAACTGGGGGGTAGATATTTGGCCCTTTATGAATGAAGTTTCAGAAAAACAAGATAAATCTTACATGTTGAAGAACCACTAAATTAAATTTCACAGCTTCACTGACACTAAACTATGTAAATATATGCCAACATCAGGGGTCAAAGCATGTTACAAACAACAAAAAAAGAAGAAATGAACTAATAAGCAAAATATTTTTTTTTGTTAATTATTGTGCCAAATGAGAATTCATTAAAATTAGAAAGAAAAAGAAAAAGAGGGAAAAAAGAATACACCTTTTGGGAAGCTTTACCTTCCCATGGATATCTTTTAAAATGGATAGAATTAATTAGAATTAATCATAATTCTCTTATCATTTCTTAATCAAAAAGTATACCCCTGGTTTCCTATGGGGAACTGATTAAGATCATCTTATGTGTGGTAATATACAGAATACATACTGGAAAAATTGTTAGACATGCTGAGAGAAGGAAAAAAATTGAATGAGCCAAGGAAAATGGGAAGTAAGAGTAGAAAACTAGTTTCATATATGTAAAGATTTGATGTAGATTATTAAAGGAAAAACATATTTATGTTTGAGTAGTAGTTTAAGTGAAAAAAAATTCCATCATTAATTTGATTTTCTCTATTTGGAAAATTGAGTTTGATAAAAGAGTTACTCGAAAGGTGAAAATATACCAGTTTTTGATGTTTTCTTTCAGGGAAAGGGGTTTCAACCTCTCCCCCACCTCACCTCAGTATTCCTGAACTCTTATCTCTGGAATTTTCCAAAGGTTTGAAACACTAGTAGAAGCTGGAAGGAGAGAAAACGATTTGGAACTCAGTTAAGTTTAGAGACCATGACTTTGAAGTGATACTTGTTTTCATAATAGTGTTGATTTCTATATGGAGAAACAGAGAAGGCAATTATAGTGGTTTTACAGGAGTGTGAGAGGCTATAGCTTGTATATTGAAGAAGCATAGTGTCTTGAAAATGCTACCAAAAGTTTGGTATAGACAATTCATTTTGGATTGAGTCTGCATAGGGAATAATGAAGACAAAAGAGGGCATAGAGTAAGGAAAAAGGAGGAAATAAAGGACTGTGTATCCTAATTACATTTGTTTGTTCATTTTGGCCAACAAGTTGGATGTTTGAGTTTAAAATTTTACAAGGTCAGTTATTTCAGATGATGACAAGATCCAGTCTGTTTTTATGAAAATAAATGTCTGATGAGACATAAAGACAGATAATTGAAATGGAGACATACATATAACTACAAAGCTATGGTGCTGGACAGATTACTCAAATAGTCATCTGAAGTCACTCAGAATGGTGACAGAACTTGGGTTATAGTGTGAAGAAACAAGCCAACATCTTATCAAGAGGCAACAAAATAAAGGATAATATACTTGAATGCCACTGAATCACAAAAGAGTAGGGATTTTTTTTTTTTAATTTAATGTGGAAGTATAATGATCTCTAGAGTAAGGCAATAGGAATTTGGAAGAATGCTGACCAACTCTGGCCAAACGATACATGTGAAGAGGGAAAATAACTGTCTCCACTGACTCCAAAAACTGTGGTACTAGAAAAGAGAAAATAAGTCACATTTTAGTTAATCCTAGGAAAGTGAACAAAAATTATTTCAATAAGTCAAGGGAGAAGGTGGAGGAGTTGTGGATTTTATGAAAAAAATCTAAAAAGATGTAGAACAGCGGTAGTGTGGGTCAGGAAAGATGACTGGACTATGAAGATTGAACTTGGAAGCTTTGTTCACAAAAGTTTTACACATTGAAAATCATCTCCTTAAAAAGGACAGTATAAGACAGTTTCAAAATTTCATAAACTGACTCATATCTATAAATAATTTAGAAGTTAGTAAGAAAATACTTAAAAGACTAGGTTGGTAGAGTAAACTGGAGTATTGTCCTGTGAGAAATGTGGGCTGTGCTTGTGTGGTCTTGAACTGAAGGAGAAAGGAAAAACACAGACCACTGTGTCTAAGATTCCATTTGGATGCATACCCATGGAATAACGTTATTCGACACTGGTATATTTCAACTACTTTAATTAGTACCCATGTGGATTGACCCGGATGGAGTCATTTTCATTGTGAGAATAAGAATGTGATGAGATGTTCCACATCTTCAAAATAATACTAGTTTGCTCATCTAAAATTTAAATTAAAATGATTCCAAATGACAATGACCTCTAAAATATACTATTTCTGTGGACAATAAAAAATAACTATGTTCTGGTTTTCATATGCAACTTAAGAAGAAAAATGTGTCAATTTTATACAATTCAATAAAAGCATTTAGTCTTTAGAATATTTCCTAATAAATACCTTCATTTTAAAATTAGAAAGCAGTGAATAGAAATATGTATGCAATATTAACCTTGAATGGGATTTATCCAATACCAAGTCTTTCTATTTCCCACAATGTGTTCAACTTCTTTGGGTAGACAAACTGGTACATATGAAATGCAAATTTTAACCATTTATTACAAAAAGCATCTGGTTAAAAAATAGAATGTCAATTATGTAAGTCACTGTACAACAAAGAAAGCATATATTCTGACATTCATGTTTTAAATCTGAAGCAATGGAGACATTGCGTTTAGTTGAATCAAATATGAGAAAGCATATCCCTGAGGCTGAAAGGTCAATGTAAAAAATATGCAGTTTGACTTCACTTAAAGCTCCTTTCCCCACCAAGAACAAAAAGCATTTTTTTAAAAGTGTGTATTTCTTTAAAGGAAAAAGAGATATTATTTCTATGATTAAGTAGCAAAATATTCGTAATGTACCAGAGCCATTTAAACCAGAAAAAAAGACACTGGACATTCCCTACCAATCTTTGTATTTCATAATTGCAGAGGCAAACAATAAGAAATAAATCAGATAAAACTCCAGTGCTCCATTTAGATATACATCATGGCTAGCAGTTCGAGAAAATCGATTTAAGCTTCTCACTGACTATGTGCCAAATATGTGAATTCCTTGAATAATTTTATTCATTTACCATACCATTTTTAGGCTCCCAATTATTAAAATTGCACAGATAAGAGGAAAAATGAGAAATAACAAGATATTACGCCAGCTGTGCTGAGCTATTTAGGCTTACACAGCTTGAATATTAAATTATATAGAAGGTAAAACACTGGGAAAAACATGAAATGTATCTTCTCTCAGAGACTGGAAAAGTTCTCAGAACTAATAATGGTATTTTTGCCTCTAGTCACTGTGGTAAGTGGACAAGTCATAAACTCATTCTTTATTGGACATATAGCACAACAAATGTTGGCTAAAGGACAAGATTCTCACAAAGATTTAGCTAGACCCTGCTGTAAATTAAGAAGATTTGGAAGTTGTTTTGAATCTCAGTGATGATCAGGGTATCAGCTCATTTAATGTGGGGAAGTAATAAATTGTATTATGCTCTGATTAAAGAATTATTCTTTGAAGACAGTATTACTGTCAGTGTGCTAAATAGAAAGCTGGAAAACAGAATGAATGAAAATATCTTTCAAAAATGTCTAATTTACATCAAGGGAGTACTTTAGACACAGTAATGATAACTGGAATTATAAAAAGGCAACAGTGAAATTTCATTATGCAACTGCTTAATGGGGTGGCAGGAGTAGAATTGATAACTCAATTAAAAATAGTCTTTTTATAACCATTTCTGCTTGCTTTCTGAGTCTTGTTTTAAATGTCACTTTAGCCTTCCATTCTTATTTGTGTTCTTACGGTCTCTAGTGCTTTATCTTGGTCCTCACACCCAGCAAGGGAAAGATAGGCTGCTTTAGTAGGTGACAGGTAGAAGTTGAACTGAAACTCAAATGCAGTTGAAGGTGTTGATAAAATAACTATTATTGACATTCTTCTGGATTTTTCTCAATGGAGGCCCTAAGAGTAAAGAGCATTAAAGACCAGAAGGAGGTTGAGGAAACAGAGAAAAAAGGGGAGAAAGAGAAGGTGAGGATGAAACAGGAAAGGAAAGAGAAGGAGGAGGAAGAGGCAACAAAGGAGGAGAAGGTGAGGAGGAGTAGGAAGATGAAACTCAGGAAGAGTAGGAGGAGGAAAGTGGGGAAGACATTCATTTCTTACTAGGACACTGAGAAAATGTGTAAATTTTAGGCCCAGCAAGAGGAAACTGCAAAGAAAGGCGGTGGGTAGGTAGAATGTTTACAACTACATCATGTCCTTAGTCTGAAAAAAAGCTCCTACTCTTTCTTGAATTACAAGTACTTTGCTTATTTTATCTTCATTAACTCCTGAACATACTATAAATATCAGCATAGACATTCCTTCCACTAGGAATTCTTCCCTACCCCTCAAAGAAGGATAAATGTTTTTGTTGTATTCCTATTTTTTTTGCCACCACTAGATTTACTTCCCTAAGGTTAGAATTTATATGATTTTGATTGCTGGATTTCCAGAAATTTTAACACTTCCTGGATCACACTATTCATAAATGACATTAGAATAAATTAAATAAAGCAAGAGTCTCAGAAAATTACAAGTATTCATGTAGATCATTTGTTTTCCTAAGGCTTTAGTAGAACGATTGAGTTCTCTCGATTTTTTTCTCATTTGAAAATGCTTAATAGCAATAAAGTTTTAATTTTGGAATAGTTGTAGATTTACAGAAAAGCTGGGAAAATAGTACACGAAGTTCCCTTATATTCCCAACTCAGTTGTGACAATTATTAGGATCTTACGTTAGTGTGATATATTTGTCACAAGTAAATATATCACATTATTATTAATTACACTAACTATATTATTTAGATTACATTGTAATGTCACCCAGAATACCTCATTACATTTAGTTGCCATGTCTTCGTAGGCTGCTATAGACTGTAAGTTTCTCAGACTTTCCTTGTTGTTGATAACCTTGACAGTTTTGATGACAACTTGGTCAGGTGTGTGGCTTTTCTGATCTCTTCCTTATAATTAGATTGAGGTTATAGTTTTTGGTGAGGAAAACCATACAGGTAAAAGTAAAAAGTGCCGTTCTTATGACATCATATCAAGGATACATTCTATCGACATGACTTATCATTGTTAATGTTAATCTTGATCACCTGGCTGAAGTAGAATTTGTCATGTTTCTCAATTGTAAAGTCTCCTTTTCCCCCTTCCATACTATAACATTTGGAAGGAATTCTCTGTGCATAGCAAACACTTAATGACTTTGTGCTTCAAGTTCTTTGAGAGTTTCCACATAATCATATCATCATGAATAAAACCAATTTTATTTTTTTCTTTCCAACTTTCATAACATTTATTGATTTTTCTTGACTTTTTGTACTAGCTAGAACTTCCAGTGCAATGTTGAATAGGAGTGGTGAGAGAGCACGTCCTTCACTTGCTCCTGACCTTAGAAAAAAGAGCTCAGTCTTTCACCGTTAAGTACGTTAGATATAGGTTTTCATTAGTCTTGCTTCCTTTATTAGATTTAGAAAATTATATTCTAATTCTAATTTTTGCAAGGTTTTATCATGTAAGAACGTTGATTTTTGTAAACTGCTTTTTATACATCTATTGATAGGATCATGATTTTTATTTATTCTGCTAATATCGTGAGTTACATTGACTGATTTATGAATGTCGAATCAGCATTGCTTCTTAAAATGAAACCCACTTGGTCACGATATAGTATACTTTTTATATATTGCTGGATTAAATTTGCCAAAATTTGTCATGGATTTTAGTATTTAGGTTCATTAAAGATGATGATCTGTAGTTTTCTTTTCTTGTAATGTCTTTACCTTCTTTCAGTATAAGGATAATGCTGGCCTCGTGCATAGTCACATTCCATTGTCAGGTGCACACTCATTTAGGATCGTTAAGTCTTTTTGAAGAATACTATTGTCCTTCTTTATTCCTGATAATTTTCCTTATTCTGCATCTTGCTTTTCTGAAGTTAATATAGCCATGTCAGCTTTCTTTTGAATAGCGTTAGCAAGGTATATGATCTTTCTTTACCTGTTTACATTTAACCAATCTGAACCATTATATTTAAGGTGGCTTTCTTATGCACAATATAAAATTGACTCTTATTTTTTCATAATATACTCCGAGAATCTCTGTTGTTTTGCATATTTTGACCACTCAAATTTAAAATGATTACTGATATAATTGGACTAATATTTACCCTCTTCGTGACTATTTTCTATCCATTGCATTTGTTAATTTATTTCTCCCGCTTTTTCTATTTCTGCTTTTAACTGAAAATTTTATATGCTTCTATTTTTTTCTCATCTTTTAGGTTATCATTTGAGTTTTTAAAAATTAATGGTCACTCTATGGCTTAAAACATAGATTGTATATAATGTAAACACACCTCCAAATAATGCTACATGGCTTCACATAAGTATCTTATAACAAAGCATTCCCAATTTTTCTCTCTTGTGTCTTGTGATATTATCATTAATTTCACTTATCTTTATGCTATTATGATCTAATAAATTGCTATTGTTATGGATTAAGCAATTATCTTTCAGAAAAATTAAGAATAAGAAAAATAAAATATGTTATTTTACCTTAATTTATTCCTTCTTTAATATTCTTTCTTTATGTAGCCATAAGTTTCTGACCTATTTAATTGTTCTTCTGCCTGAATCAACTCTTTTCACATTTCTTGCAGAGACGATCTGAGAGAAATACATTCCCTCAATTTTTAGTTGTCTGAGGAAGTCTTTCTTCATTTCTGAAGGATAATTTCACTAAATACAGACTCCTAGGTCAGTGAGTTCTTTTATTGTTCTTTCAACATTTTAAAGATTCCTTTCCACTCTCTTTTTCTTTGCATATCTTCTGATTTTTTTGTGTGTGTGTTTGTTTCTGAATATACAGTAGCATAGCTACTATAATTCGTACCCTATTTCCTGGATAGGTAAGCTACACCCCTCTTCTCGCTATTTAGCTTCCTTCAGGATTTTCCTTTTGTCCATTATCTTCTACAGTTTGAATATGATATGTCTAAGTGTTTTGATTTTGTTTTTGGAATTTATTTGCTTGATGTTCTGTGAGCTTTCTGGATCTGTGGTTTATCTGCCAATAATTGTAGATATTCCTTAGACATTATTACTTCAAATATTTCTTCTCAGTGGTTTTCTCCGTTTGCTTCTTGCATTCGAATTAGGTGTTTGTTATACCTTTTCATGTCCCACAGTTCTTAAATGTTTTCTTTATTTTTTTTCATTTTTAAAAAATCTTTGCTTCAAAAAGAGCAAATGATGCTGTATAAGAAAGACACCTGCACCCAAATGTTCATAGCAACACAATTCACAATTGCAAAGATGTGGAAACAACTCAAGTGTCCATCAATACATGAGTGGATTAACAAAATGTGGTATATGTATACCATGGAGTACTATTCAGCTTTAAGAAACAATGGTGATATAGCACGTTTTGTATATTCCTGGATAGAGCTGGAACGCATTCTACTAAGTGAGGTATCCCAGGAATGGAAAGACAAGCATCACATGTACTCACCATCAAGTTGGTATTAACTGATCAACACATAAGTGCACATATAAGAATAACATCTATAGGATATTGGGCAGGGGGGAGGGGGAGGGGGGAAGGGGGTGGAGGGAGAGGGGAGGGGTATATACATACACAAAGAGTGCAACGCGCATCACCCAAAAGATGGACATATTTGAAACTCGGACTTAGGGTGGGAGGGAGGGGCAAGGGCAACATACGTAACCTAAATATCTGTACCCCCATAATATGCTGAAATAAAAAAAAATCTTTTATATACTTGAAAAAAAAATCTTTGCTTCAGAGTTTGAGAAGTTTTATTGACTTATCTTTAAGTTCATTAATTTTTTCCTCATCAATGTCCAATCTACTGATTAGCCTGTTGAAAGAATTCTTTATTTATATTACAGTGATTTTGATTTCTAGCATTCCCTTTTGACTTGTTCTTTTACTTTGCCCCTCTTTGCTTACTTTGCCCATCTGTTGTTGCATGCTATCTAATTTTGCCATTAGACTCTCTAACATATTAATCATAGTTTATTTAAAACCCTTGCCTGATAATTCTCACATCAATGTCAACTTTCAGCCTATGTTGATGATTGCTTTGTCTCCTGGCATGGCTTGTAATTTTTTTTTTTTTGAAAGCTTGATATGTTGTATTGAATAATAGGAACTCAGGTGAATAGGCCTTTAGTATAAAGATTTATGTTAGTCTGAGTACAAGTTGCAGTCTGTTTTTGGTGCAGTTGTAGGTAACAGAGTTTTTAAGTTCCTCTAGCATCTTTGTTCTTTGTCTCCTCTCTTGAATCCGTGTCTTGCAGCTTTTTCAGTTATAATGCACCACTGTTGTTCTGGAAACCAGTTGGTGTGACTAGATGTGGGAGAGAGGGAACATTCTAGAATCTTCCAATTAAAATTCAGTCTTTTAGTGGACCTATGACTCAGGGCTGTGACTTTCACAAATGCTTCCCCATGGCTGTAGCTCTTTGCCCACACGCTTGTTACTTCCTTTCCTGGCTACAGCATCTCAAATCTTTTTCCTTGAGGGCTTGACTCCTATTGAGGCCGATTTTTGTTTTGTGTTATTTTTTTTTCTTTTTAGGTGACTTCAGAAGGGTGGAAGGGACTGAGGTTTTGAGATATTATCTTCTTCTAGATGGAATACAGTTTTAGAACTGTACTCTTACAAAGTACTGTCCTCTGGATAGTAGACCTTTTTAGGGAGAGAGAACTGGGCTTTTTTCATAAAAGTTATGCTTCGTTTTTCCCTGCCAAGGGAATTTCTCAGATCCTTACAGTGGGAACCTGGTAAGGTTACTGGAGGAAAAGCCCAGGAAAGTGAGAATACCTGCTTAAGACTTCATTCCTAAAGAGTTTCTCAATCTCACACCATTTCACTCTTAGCCTCCAACAATTGTTACAAACTTCTATTTATGTTTTCTTACTACTCTATGGCTTCAGTGGTTTCTCCTTCAGGTATGCAGATTTCTCTTGCTGTACATCTCCGGATGTTCACGTCTCTCCAGAGTTTGGGGTGCATTTGCCCTACAAACTCTGTCTTTTGATGGATACAAGAAATCATTGATTTATATTTATATATATATATATATTTATATTTCAGAATATTACAGGGGTACACATGTTTTGGTTACCTAAATTGCTTTTGTACTGTTTGAGTCAAAATTATAAGTGCATCCGTCACCCAGATAGTGTGCATTGTAACCATTAGGTATGAATTTACTCATCCCTCTTTCCCCCTCCCACTTGCTAGATTTCTGAATAATATTATTTTTATATGTGCACATAAGTGTCAATCAGTTAGTTCTAATTTAATGATGAGTGCACGTGTTGTGTGTTTGTCCATTCTTGTGATACTTCGCTTAGAATAATGGTCTCCAGTTCCATCAAGGTTAATACAAGAGATGTTTCACCAATTTTTATGGCTGATTAACACTCCATGGTATACATATGCCACATTTTATTAATCTGCTCATGTATTGATGGGCACTTGGGTTGTTTCCACATCTTTGTGATTGTGAATTGTGCTGCTATAAACATTCGAGTGCAGGTGTCTTTTTCATAGAAGGACTTTTATCCTTTGGATAAATACCCAGTAGTTGGATTGCTGGATCAAATGGTAGTTTTACTTTTGTTCATTGAGGTATAAAAAATGATTTTTGGTTTGTTTGTTTTGTGTGTTTGTTTTTGTTGTTTTTGGTAAAGATAGGAGTGACAATGTCCACGCTGATAATGGAAATTTCCTATATTTCTTTTTAAAAGGTGAAAAACTCCCGTTTTTCTTTATGGGTAATATATGGTTCATGTATATAACTCGAAACCAAACCCTGTCTTTACAAACAGTGCCAGATTTTCAACTAACAGACACATGGTATTATAGGTGATATCATGTTTATTTCCTGATAGGAAGTGGTTGAAGATAGGGCAGAGATTAAGCACCTTTTATACTTTGTATGAAATACAAAGCCCTTTACAATTTTCTTATGGTACTAGGAGTTCACAAGGTGAAGACATATTTTTATTTTTCCAGCTCCATCAAATGTTGCTCTTTTGATCTTTTCTTTGATTTCAGAATGAACTGTCTACTGTCATGAGAGGGTTTCACAGAAGCACTGAAATAAGCTACCTCTCCTGCTTTCCAAGAAATGGTTCTTCAATTGCAAATAATATAAAATCATGCTTTAAAAAGAATTATTCTCTTCTCTGCATCCTTTCTCATCTGTTAAATGTTATTTATTTAGTTAACTTCCATCAAGGTATTGCATTCAAATGCCAATACTGCATACACTAATGTGTTTTAGTGGGGCGCAGTGACTTTCTCTAAGTAGTAAACAATATAGATAGCATGCCTATGACAATATTATGAAATATAGAGTTGAGTAAGATATTGAAGATGAAATTGGATAAAATATAACTACATAAGGGGTAATGGAAGGGTAAAGGCTGAAATAATCTGTTTGTAAATGATTCAAAATTTGCCCAATATATGCAATATCTTTTCTTCATAATGAAAACTAGAATATTGTCAAATTCTTTATTTTGAGTCCTGAATTTTGTGCTTTAGACCATCAGATGTTATGAGACATGGATTTTCAATCTGATTCTTACTATTTGTAAAGGTGCTTACTAAACTGGACTAAATACATATGGGTCCTTTATCAAGTGTTTTACATGTGAGGATACAGATTCAGATCATGCTATTTGTCATCAATTATGTCTCCAAAGAAAATGTGTGCTCTTTTATTTATATTTATCATTTCATTTTCTTCTTATAATAGTACTGTGATGGAAGTGATATTATCATTTTACAGATGACAAAATGGAGATTTAGATTTTGGACAAGTTAAAGAGTATCAATTTGAAAGTGATAATATATAATCATATTTAATAATAGGCATGATTGAAATCCATATTTTCACCTTCTCAAAACTCAGAAATAAGGCCAAATGTCTGTCATTTCGGTAAAGTAAATGATTCTAATCTACATGAAAAAATAGTTTTAGATTGGAGCAAAACTCAACTTAATACTGGATACAAGAATTGGGCCATCTTTTAATTTTTAACTTATCTCAACCACTGCTTTAGTGATATGTTACATTTTGATCCATGCTGATGTTTTATTTTTATGTTTGTTCGTATCAGTCAAAATAGAATTCAAGCCAAAAATTTTAAACATTGAAGACATCAATATTAAATTGGCAGATATCTTTGATTCCCAGCTATTAAAGTTGACATCCTCCAATTCTGTAAGGCACACTGAAAAAGTAACAGTCATAAAATCTATGCTCCAAATAAGAGTATAGGAAATTTTGTAGAGCAGAAATTATAAAAGATACTAGGAGAATTAGAAACATATTAACATTCGGAGGCAATTATTTACCTCCCTAATTGAGAAAGATCTGGTAGCCAAAAATAAGGAAGGTTTAGTAATCAAACTTTGACTCGTGAAACATTGAGATTATATCTCCTTTTATGTATACCTTGATATTTATGAAATTTGCCATGTATTAATATTAAAATAAGTGAAAGCATCAATATTTTCTAAAATACAAAAATGCAGATGTAATTCTGATCTTAATGTATTATCTTTGGAAATTAATAATAATATCAGGAGATTGGTTTATTCATCTGAAAAATACTGTATTATGTTAATTCAACCAAGATTTGGAGCTACGGTTTCTGGAATTTACTTTTCTTATATGGCTCTAGAGCTATGGAATTTGAATAAAATTTGGAAGGGGAAAGTGCGAAAGAAATCAGTACTATCAGAAGATTATGATGATCTGACAAGGTGAGAGACATTACTCTCCTCCACTACAAGTTTAATTTGACTTCTTGACTGTTAATACTTATTATAATAATTCTTCTGATCAATACCCTCCTTACCCCACCCTTCTAAGTGGTGCTAGGCTGTACATTTACCTAGGCAGGAGCTACACAAATAGAAATACAACACAACTGTCCCAGAATTACCAGCTCAGATTAAATTCTTCCAAGTGATTATTCTGTTGTATTGCTTTCGCAGCTGGTCATGCATAGGTTTTCACATTTTTCCCTATGCTCCAATTTTTCTGTGTGTACAACTGATTTATGAGTACTGATTAGTTACATTATCTGATTCTGTAATTTCTTTTTCACACCTTTACTTCCAAGTTTTAAGGTTTAAATCTTAAAATATACCTCTTATTCCCGTAATTCTTACCATGAATCTGCTTGCCTGACAGATCTCTGGCCTAGGCACAAATGAAAACTGAATAATTTCTTTTAAAAAACTAATGACAACACAAAACACAAATGAACCAAAAGGGAGCAGGAATTTTATCTGATACTTATATCAGATAAAACAGACTACAATTCAAAGACTGTAAAAAGAGACAAAGAAGGTCATTATATAGTGATAAGGAGTCAATTGGACAAGATATAACAATTATAAATATCTATACACCCAGCTCCAGAGCACGCAAGTATATAAAGCAAACATTAACAGACCTAAAGGCAGAGATAAACAGCAAGACAATAATAGTAGGAGATTTTAACACACCATTCTCAGCAATGGACAGATCATCCAGGCAGAACATCAACAAGAAAACATTGGAGTTAAACTATACTATAAACCAAACGGACCTGACAGACTTTTCAGGACATTTCACCCAATTGCTGAGTATACATAGTATTTTCATTTGCCCATTTTCACTAAAAATAGGGAAAGGATCTGAACAGATGTTTCTCAAAAGAAGCCATACAAATAGCTAACAGGTATATGAAAAACTGCTCAATATCACTAACCATCAGAGAAATGCAAACCAAAATCACATCAAAATATCAACTCACCGTAGGTAAAATTGCGTTTATCAAAAAGGCAGGAAATAATGAATGTTGGTGAGAATGTGGGGTAAGGGGAACCCTCATGTACTGGTGGTGGGAATGTAAATTAGTACAGCCAGTATGGAAAACAGTATGTCAATTCATCATAAAACTAAAAATAGCACCACCATTATGATCTAGCAGTTCCACTACTAGGCTTAAGTCCAAAAGAAAAAAAATCAATACATTGAAGAGATACTTACACTCCCATGTTTACTTCAGAAATACAAACAATAGCCAAAATATGATATCAACCTAAGTACCCATCAATGGATGAATGGATAAAGAAAATGTGGTATATATATACACAATGGAATATTATGAGATAATAAAAACAAATAAAATCCTGTCATTTGCAGCAACATGGATGGAACTAAAAGTCATTATGTTAAGTGAAATAAGCCAAGCACAGAAAAACAAATATAGTGTTTTACTGAGGACTTTTGCATCTATATTCATAAGTGATATTAGTCTGTAGTTTTCTTTTTTTTGTTGTGTCCTTTCCTGGCTTTCGTATCAAGGTGCTACTGGCTTCATAGAATGAGATGGGAAGGATTTCCTCCTTCTCAATTATATGGAATAATTTCTGTATTGTGGTTTCCAGCTCTTCTTTGTAGGTCTAATAGAATTCAGTTGTGAATCCATGTGGTCCAGGCCTTTTTTCCAAATAAAATGAAAGTATATTACTTTTGAATCTTTTAATAATATATTTTAAATATTTCATATATGTAATTATTCTTCAAATAATACATTTTAGTGACTATGAAGTATTCTATTTTGGATATTCAAATGTTTCCAATATTTTGTTATTATAAATGACATTAATATAAACATTCAAATCACAAATATTTTCTTTCTGATTGTTTACTTAAGATAGACTTTTTTTTAATTTCAGAATATTACAGGGGTAAAAACACTTTGGTTTTTTATTTGTAGGAAGGATTTTTATTATTGTTTTGATCTCACTGTTAATTATTGGTCTGTTCTGGAGTTCTATTTTTTCCTGGTTCAGTCTTGGGAGGTTGTGTGTTTCTAGGAACTTGTTCATTTCTTCTGTATTCTCTAGTTTATGCACATAGAGATTTATGTGGTATTCATTGACAATGTTTTGTATTTTTGCTGTATCAGTTGTAATGTCACCTTTTTTATTTCTAAGTTTATACGGATCATTTCTCTTCTGCTCTTGGTTGATCTAGCAAGAGGTCTGTCAATTTTGTTTATCTTTTCAACAAAATAGTAGCAAACTGAATTCAACAGCATGTCAAAAAACAATCCACTATGACCAAGTGGACTTCATCCCAGGGATGAAAGGTTCGACATATGTAAATCAATAAATGTGATTCACACAAAAACAAAACCAAAACAAAGACCATATGATCATCTCAATAGATGCAGAAAAAGCGTTCATTCAACAAACTCTAGGATCCTTTCATGAGGATCTAGGAATAGAAAGAATATAAGTCAGAATTGTAAAAACCGCATATGACAAAACCACAGCCAACATCATACTGAATGGGGAAAAATTAAAAGCATTTCTCCTGAGAAATGGAAAAACAAACGGATGCCCACTATCACCACTTATTTTCAACATAGTACTAGAAGTTCTAGCCAGAGCAATCAGTCTAGAGAAAGAAATAAAGGGCATCCAAATTGGAAGAGAAGAGATCAAACTATTGTTCTTCACTGATGATATGATCCTGTATCTAGAAAACCCCAAATATTCCACAAAGAGTCTCCTGGAATTGGTGAATAAATTCAGCGAAGTCTCAGTATACAAAATCAATGTACACATATCAGTAGCATTTCTAAATACCAATAACAGTCAAGCCAAGAGTCAAATCAAAGACTCAATAACATTCACAATAGCTACAAAGAATATAAAATACCTAGGAATATATTTAACCAAGGAGTTGAAAGATCTCTAAAAAGAGAACTGTGAAACTCTGAGAAAAGAAATCATAGAGGATACAAATGAATGGAAAAACATGTGCTCATGGATAGGCAGAATCAACATTGTTGAAATGTCCATACTAGCCAAAGTGATTTACAGATTCAATGCAATCCCCATCAAATTACCAACACCATACTTCACAGGTCTAGAAAAAAATAATTCTACACTTTGCTTGGAACCAGAAAAGAGCCTAAATAGCCAAAACAATATGAAGCAAAAAGAAAAATTCTGGAGGCATCACATTACCAGACTTCAAGCTATACTACAAGACTATGGTAACCAAAACATCATGGTACTGGCACAAAAATATAGGCATACACCAGTGGAACAGAACATACAACCCAGATATAAAACTATCTACCTACAACCAACTGATCTCTGACAAAGCAGACAACAACATACTAGGGAAAGGAAGCCCTATTCAAAAAACGGTGCCGGGAAAACTGGATGAACAAGAATGAAACAGGATTCCTATCTCTCACTATTTACAAAAATTAATACAAGATGAATAAAATACTTAAATCTAAGGCAAGAAACCATAAGAATTCTAGAGGAAAATATAGGAAAAACCGTTATAGATACCAGTTTAGGCAAAGAATTTATTACTAAGACCTCAATGACAATCATGACAACAAAAATTAATAAATGGGATTCGATTAAAAACCATCTACACAGCTAAGGAAACAGTCAACAGAGCAAATAGACAACACACAGAATAGGAGAAAATATTCACAAGCTACACATCCAATAAAAGGTTAACATCAGAATTTACAAAGAACTCAAGCAAATCAGCAAGAAAAAAACCCAACTCTATTAAAAAGTGGACAAAAGATATGAACTGGTATTTCTCAAAAGAAGAAAGACAAATGGCCAATAAACATAAGAAAAAATTCTCAACATCATTAATTATCAGGGAAATGCAAATTAAAACCACAATGAAATATCACCTTACGCCAGTTAGAGTGACTTTTATTAAAAAGTTCAAAACAAATAGATACTGGCATGGACTCAGAAATAAAGGAACATTTATACACTGACGGTGGGACTGCATATTAGTACAACCCTTATGGAAAGCATATGGATATTTCTCAAAGAACTGACAGTAGACCTACCATCAGATCCAGCAATCCCACTATTGGGTATCTACCCAAAGGAAAAGACTTTTAATCAAAAAGACACATACACTCAAATATTTATTGCAGCACAATGCACAATCACAAAGATATGTAATCAACCCAAGTGCCCATAAATTCATGAGTGGATTAATAAAATGTGGTATATGTATACCATGGAGTACTACTTACCCATAAAACTGAATATATTAATGTCTTTTGCAACAATTTGGATGGAACTGGAGACCATTCTCCTAAGAGAAGTATCTCAAGAATGGAAACACAAACTCCACATATAGTCACCATTAAATTGAAACTAATCAATGAGTACAAGTGTAGAGAGCAAAGTAAAACTTAGTGGTAATCAACCAGAGAGTAGGGTGAGGAAGGGCAGGGGCAAAAATCTACCTAAGAGGGACAATGAACACGATTTGGGTGATAGGCATGCCTATAGCCAAGACTCACACACTACAAAAGCCACCATGTAACCTACAACATTTGTATCCCATTAATATTTTGAAATAAAAAAAAGAAAAACAAATGTAACATAATCTCTCTCATATATGGAAGCTACAAAAGTGTATCTCATGAAGATCGAGAGTAGATTGGTGGTTACCAGACACCAAGAATGGAGAGGTTGATTAATGGGTATAAATATACAATTAGATAGAAGAACTAAAATCTAGTTCTCAATAGATCAGTAGGTTGACACAGTTAACAATAATTTATTGTATATTTCAAAATAGCTAAAAGAGAATAATTTGCATGTACCTAGCATAAAGAGAAGACAAATATTTAAGGTGATGGACATCCTGATTACTCTGATTTGGTCTTTAAAAATATTGCATGTAACTTCAAAAAATGTGCATCAACTAGGTGTCAATAAATAACAAAGCAAAACAATAATGGAAACACTTTACATGACAACCTATAGGACATAGGTAAAGCAATAATTAGAGAAAATTTCATATCCTCAATCATTTCAATAAAAGAAAAAATAAAAGATAAAGCATGAAACTCATCTATGGGAAAATAAAATATTTAAAAAACAAATATAGATAGTAGGAGTTAATAAACATAAGAATAATTTTAAAAATGAAAGCAGAATTATAATAGAAATAATTTAGCAACATATTAAATAGTAATACATTATAATCACTTGAATTGTGTTTCAGGATTACAAAAGTGCTTCAGTATTAGCAAATCTACCAATATAATCCATCACTTTAACAGATTTCAGGAAAAATTTATATGATTTTGATAAAAGGCTTATTTATGCAAAGGGCTTAGGTGAACACAAGCTTAAGAAAATACAAATCATTTATCATAAAAAAAGATACAGAGTCATTTCAACTCTGTCAGTACATGTGTTTCAGAAACATTAAAATATAAAAACGCTAAGAAAGCAGGTCAGAAATGATGACAATTAGGCCCTGTATATGGAACAACATTCCTATAGGGAAAAGCCAAATGTGTATGATGTATTTTGTGAGCATGTGTGTTTTGTGAATGTGTATATCAGCATGCATGTTAGTGTGTGTGAGCATGTATGTATGTACATGTATGGTCGAGTTTGTCTGAGGTTATGTGTACATGTTTGTCTGAGGTATAACTGTACATGTTGGCCTGAGGGAAATCAGAAGGTTGGGGTTAGAAAGAAATAAATGTACACTCATGGCACTATTCTTGAGATTTTAAATACTTTTTCATATTTAATATCTGTAAGATTTGCATGAATATATTGTAATTTATGCTTATTTTACTGATAAGAAAACTAAGTCTCAAAAACTTTGTAGTAACTTAGTAAGTTCACAAAGAGAGCAAGTATCAGTAAGATTTTGGCAAACTCAAGATTACTAAAGCATTTTCATATTTGAGTCTTTCAGAAAGTATTTCTTGGACTGTATGCACAGATTGATGTACACTTATTAATTGGCCAGAATTTGGCCTATTCAGATTCAATGAAATAACTCCATTTGTATTGTACAACAACTGTTGTGTTAGCTAAGTATAGTTTTGGGACAAAATATTTTAATCTATATATTCATAAAAAAATTTGTGGAAATATTTTTACATATTGTTTTATAAATACAATTATGTTCTAAGTATGCTGAAGACAGAAATTTGCTTTTAGATTTACCATTTATATATTATAAAATATTGAATACAATAAAAATATGATCCTATGGATTTTGGTTAATTGATAACAACTGGTAAAACTAGTAATATACTTTATCATTAATAATCACAGAAACCTATTTTATATGTATTTATCTAATAGTTCACTTCACAACAGATCCTCTATTTTTTCAAGGAAAAATTAAATTGCATTTCTGGTTGAATTATTTTATTTTTCATACAGTATGTGGAAAGTATCAGATTCAATTATCTGTAACTGTATCCCTGCGAAAATATCCAAAATTTTATATTTGGAAAGGACAAAGATCAATTATTATTGGAAGCAGTGTGTTTTATTACATGAATTTTTAAACATGAAAAATGGTATAAAGAGTAATATAATAAACACCAATGAACTCACCAGGCAGTTTAAGTTATAATGTATTATTTTTTAGAATTCATATTAATCGAAATGTTAAGTATTTGACACATATTTAAAATACATATTAGTACTTAAAATTAGTTGGTTACTTTGACTTTCTTAACAAAGATATGAAATGTGTTTTCATTTGCATTGATTTGTATAGATTTTTTTACGTAAGGACATATGATTTTGTATGCCAAGTGTCAATTTACTCTTCTCGTCAATTTAGTAAATGATTATTTGAAAATTTGCTATTGATCATCTGTTCGGTTGACAGACAGGTGTTGCTATTTTGCTTTACCAAATCTTAATAATTTATTGGGTAGCTTAATGACACTCATGGAGTTATTATATAAAGATTGCTTGTTTTGTTTAGCTAGTTGGACAACATAGCTGTTTTCATGGAGAAAACCTACAAAGTATAATTCTAATATGATTTCTGCCTTAAAATAACCTTGTGGACATGTAGAAAAGAAGTAGTCATTTTTAATGCATATCTAATATATCCAGATTTTTTAATTGGATACAAACTAGAAAAATAACAGTTGATTTTTGTATGAATATATCTGTAATCACCTGTGTTATTTTCAGATAGTGAATAACATAAAAATTTGTACCACTCTTTTTAAATCCACAATGAAAATTTAATTAAACCATATAATTCCTAAAATTGTTATATTTAATGGAATTTCTCACTACGTACACATTAGGACCAGAGCAATATTTCCAACCCTACAAAGTGGTTTTAAAATTTTCTTTTCCCATTTATTCTTTTTATTTTTCAAATTTTTTTATTTTTAATTATTATGAGTATATAATAGCTGTATACATTTATAGGAAAGGTGAGCTTTTTTAAAATTTCAGAATATTATGAGGTACAAACGTTTTGATTACATATACCGCTTTTGACTTTCCAAGTCAGAGAAAAGCGTTCCCAGCCCCCAGACATTGCGTACCCAGTAGATGTAAATTCACTCATTCCCCTCCTCAATCCTCCCACCTGCCCGATATTTTGATGATGACATATTTTTAATGTATTTGGAATTTAGTGACATCATAAGAGGTTGACAAAGGATATACCATAAGTGTATACTTAATAGAAATATTACAGTTCTACTTCTGATATCAAAGATGTTCTCCCTGGATAGGGAATATATTGGCTCCTGAGGGAAAAACTTCTGTGCAGTTCAATTAGTATGTATTTTATTTGACTCACAATAGTATCCATTGGTTAAAAAAAAAAAATCTCCATTAAGGACAGGTTAGATTTGCCCCCTCTCTGAACCTTGTACATCGGATGCTCCAATGACCATAACGATAGCATTAACTAGCTTACCTAGAGAGGGAGGATACAAGTCATGTACAATATGCACAAATTAGCCCTGTCTTTCTCAGCAATTGCGGTAATGTGAAATAAAGGTAAAGATGAGATTACTCAGATTCACCTCTATTCATTTTCTCTTATGTAAACCTTCTAATATAAAGGATGTTGTAATAATGTTACATATTTATAGTCAAGAACATATGATAATGAAATATTTTAAGATAAAACAAAACTTTGCCATGATAGCATCCAGAAACCTGATGTAAAACTTATGTTTTACCTTGTTTGTATATTAATTTTTGTTTGTTTTTAACATCCAATCTTAAAATCAATTGGAAATGAGAGGCTGAGTTTTTGATTCATTTATTATCCTCTATAGTACTTAGTACACATTAGGTAAATGATACTGGCTGAGGGCCTGGGAATTATATAAACTTTGATACAGACGAATTTACACAAAACTGTGCTGGCCAAAGTATGCATTAAGGATGGCCACAATTTTTAAAGGTGATGCATACATATTATGTTTTAAAGAAAATAATGTACATAAACTTGGATTTTTGACAATCTCCTATACAAAAAGAGATTAGAATAATGAATTCCCATATACCTATTACTGAGATTAAAAACTTATTACAGTTTGAACACATTTACTTTATTTACCCATTTCCTTTTATATTTGCTAAAACATTTTAAATCAACTCTCACATCTCATGTCATTTTGTCCATGATACTTTAATATTCACCTCTGAAACCTATGGGTATTTTCTTATATAATTATAATCATTAATGAAACCAGTAGTACATTTGAGTGGTTATCTAATAACCAATCCATATTAAAATACTTATGCTGTCAGATAAAATTGTTCTTTTACTATTGTTTTTTAAAAAGCATGTTCAAAACAATGTTCATTATGTACATTTATTGTATTTCAAATTCTGTTTAATCTGCACCTGCCCTTTCTCTCTTTTTTATCTCACCTTTTTTAAAGAAACTGGGGCCATAGTAAAATAGTCCAGGATCTGGATTAGTCTCTAAAGACATGAATAGATTCGATTCATGCTCAATCCTTTTTCTTTTTTTAAACAAGGATCATTCAAGCTCATGCTTCGTATTGGAGTCTTTAATGTCTAGTTATGCCACTCTCAGGGATACAAAGTCTGAAGACTGGTGAGTCAGATAGCAAATGCCTGATCTGTCCTTTGGAAAGCACCACACTGATTTCTCCCTAAGAATTTGCCTCCTACTGATCTTTACATGAGTGAAGCGTTTCATTTAAACTGCAGTTTTTTCCTCGAAAGTCAATACTCCAAGTAGCTTTCAAAATTTCTGTATTCTGCACCAAAGTAAGATTTTCTTTTTGTAAACTATTAGAGATTATTATACTTAATTTTATATGCTGATCTTATCATGTATTTATTAAATAATTTTATCAAATAATTAGACATTTATATCTGATATCCAGCTGGCATAGAGTAATTCCCAATCTTTTAAATATGGTGATGTTTTATATTCTTCCCAAAGTACAAATTTAATATCTTCTTTGATATCTCATCCAGAATATTCACATGACATTTTATTATTGATGAATCACAATCTCACAAATGGGCCTAGACAAGGCTATTCTGGAATTGACTATTTTGACACATTTTTATAACCTTGTGGAGAAATCAGTAAGTAATAATAAATATTGTGCTTTCCTTTGCTTTTGATGCTGTGTACCACTTGAAATAAACAGACATTTATTCAATTGGGACTTTCAAATATCCTGCATTTCAATACACAATAAAAATTAGGGACATTCATTATTTCATTTTTAGAACATCTAGTTAATATTTATCTAAATATTTGAATGTGGCAGGAACTGGAATTACAATGGTTAATAAGGTACCATTACTTTCCTCAAGCTACCTACTATGGGATGTGTTTTCCTGACAAGTAAAAAGGTAATTTAATATCACTGTGGTAAGTTCCAGAATAGGAGCAAGAGAGTTCTTTATGATAATACCTAGCCTTAGGAGATACCGGGTAGTTTTCTTAAAGAAGTAGTGTCTAAGCAAAATTTCAAATTCATTGCCAAGTTGAAGGAGTTACGAACAGTCCTGCATGGAAAAAGGGCCATGTATACAAATACCTAATGGGAAGTAATGAATTTCTCACACAGCAGAGTTCAGTTAATCTAGCTGGACCCTGAATTAAAAAAAAATGGGGCATAATGATAGATAAGGCTGAATGGGTTGAGTTAGTTATATTATGTGGCAACTTGGCACATTAAAACATTTTAAGCATTTTTTTGATTTTTTTATTTGAGGAAACAATACACTATTTAGTATGTGAAAAATTACTGGATATAGGAGCTAGAATTTTTCTTAGTAGACAATTATCCATATTATATGAATAATTCCATAAAAGCAGGTTTGCAGATTACATATTCCAAACAATAACTTTTGGTAGCCCTCTATCTTTAGTTCATTGACTTTTAGAAATAATGCTATACAGTTAGTTGAGACATTGTATCACCTATACATATATTTTTGTGATAACTTCATTTAAAGAATACATCAAATCATTGCATAGCTCAAAATCATTATATGGCTCAAAGTGAAATTGTATTTTACAATGGTAATTTACTAACATTCCAGATATTATCTGAATTTTTTCTTTTTTAATAGAGATAATGTCTACTGATCTATGCTTTCACAATTTTGCAGTGTTAAAATAACAGTCTTTATTTCTTAAGACTTTAACCCTGCAGGTCTTAATCACTCTTAAATATATACTGTGTATAAACCCAAGATACTTATGTCATTTGTTTTGTTTTGATTGGGAGACGTATGATACCTTCCAAACTACTTTTTCGGGGACTCATGGCTCTGCCAAATGGTCTTTCTGTGATCTTCCTCTAAGTAAAAGTAAGTTGGTCTTTCAATTAAACAAATAATTTGTCAAATTGTCCCACATTTTGTATTAGAAGATTTCAAGACTATTTTGTTTCAATTCTCTCTCCTCATCTTTAGCAGATGATAATAACTAAAAGTTGTAATAAATAGAAAAAAAATCCAAGAAATAGTACAGTGCTTTGCACAGAGTAAAATTTCAATAAAAATTATTATTTTATCATCATGATGATTATTTGAGTGTTAAAGTATATGACTGGTTTCCTGCAAACATAGAATAGTTATATTCTCAATAATTCTTTGTAGAATATGACTTCAAATTCATTGTCACCTGAAACTCATTAATAGTTTGACAGCAGTAATATCTATGAAAGATTGACTAAAAATATCTAGTCTATTTATTCTTCAAAATAAGGAATGGCAAATATGTATTATCTTACATGTAAACTGAAACCATTTAGTATTGGCTGCCTAGAGCAATATTGAGAAGTCTGAGGCCAAACTCATGTTCAGAAGGAAAGAGAGAGGATAGTCAAAAAGAAAGTCACATATATATCATTCTAATTTCTAAATACTCTGAAATGTAGACTTGTAATAAATCAGAAAAGAATCTAAATGCCTAACTTCCCTTATTCTGATAACAGCGGAATTAGTTTTGCTGAATTTATGTATAAACTTATGCCCTCTACACTAAACAATAGGCCTTTCCAAGAATAGTCCTTGATGACTCATTGCCGTCATTATTGGAAGAAAGTTATGAGGCCATTTATACAATATCTAATTTCACATGAAGCCCAAAGAGAGATGTCTTTCTCATCTTGCTGCTAGGAATAATTGGGTTTATCCTGAGAAATTGGGTTAATCCTAGGAATCCTGTGAATGCTTATAATGACTCCCTTTTTAAATTTACTATTAGAAATTTCAGAGATATTTTTTCTTGTTGTTCCAATGCTAGCAAATGTACTGGGAAAGCTTTCCAGAATTATTTCTGTCTTGTAACTTCATTTTTGGTTTCAATCCCTATTTCCCATGCTTAATTTGTCTTTGTCTTTTATTCCTTATTTATTCAGTACTTATTTCATTTTCTTGTGTGTGTGTGTGTGTGTACATATGTGAGTGTGTAAGTGTGAATATATTACCTGAATTTTCCTGGTAGGAGGCAGAGTTTGCATAAATAAATACAAAGTTAATAAATTTGAAATGCTTAGCAATTTCAGTACAGGAATTTTTTCTCCAGCATGGGTTTTTATAATGCATGTTGAAAAATCTTTGAGTACCAATTATGTTTTAGCCACTTTTTAAAATGCTGGGGACTAGCATTGAACAAGTAAACTAAAATAATTAGTGAAAAGGTGATAGCAATTTAGAGGTAGTATTAGAAGAAGTAAAACAAACTTTTCATAACAGTTTGTGCCAACTTGATACACTTGATAAAAATAGACATATATGGCTGTGCTAATGGTTCTCCAAAAATTAAAACCCTGGAAAGTGGAAATAAGTTACTCCTGTGCAAAGGGCGATTACTAAGCAACAGAAGTTAATTGAAAGGTGTTTATTTTTGTGAATACAAAATTTTGGCCATATTGAGAAAACATTTGTTAGACTAATTACTAAGTGAAATAATTTATTGTGAGTATGAAAGTTCCTGGCTTTTGGTCTTTTCTTAGTTTTCTTGCTGAAACATTTTTAACACAATTTTTTGATACAGTGCTTTTTATTAGGAATGAAATCTTCATATCAAATCCTGAGTGAAGAATATATTTGTATAAAATATAATTGTTCTTTTGGGCTACTCGGCATAAAAATATCTAAGGAGAAGGAAAAAAAGACTAAAATATTCAAGTTGCCAGTATCTGCTTTTCAATTCAATGATTAATCACTTCATTGTATAAGGTGTATTTGGGTTAATCCTAGGAATCCTGTGAATGCTTATAATGACTCCCTTTTTAAGTTTACTATTAGAAATTTCAGAGATAGACATTTTTTCTTTTAATATTTAGATAATTTGGGGGATAATTTTAGATTTGCCAAAAAATTGGAAAAATATTACAGTAAAGGGCATTCTCTTAGAGCTTTCATCTAGTTTTCTCTAATGTTATCATCTTACACAATCATTGCACATTGTCAAAAAGAAGAAGTTAATATTGGTATACTGTTATTAATTAAACTACAGACAGTATTCAGATTTCCACTATTGCCCTTTGTTTGTCCCAGGATCCAGTATCTCACATTCCATTTAGACTTTAGCTATTTGAAGGAAGTAGAGTGAGTGTTTGAGAGAATGGGATTGATGTCAATCAGACCTAAAGTTCAAGTTCTGGTTACTGTATAATTTATACATTTGGAAAAATACGTTAACTACACTGAAATTTGTTTTCTTCATTTGCAAATCAAATTGATGTAATACATAATAATATCTATTTCAAAGGGATGCCGTAAGGATTCAATAAAATGATCAAGGTAAGCTATTTCTTTACACACTATTTGTGATACATAAGCTCTCAATATGCTCAGTCCTTAGTGGGGTCTTAAGTTTTCTTTTCAGAAAATCTCGACTCAGCTTCCTGTGGAGATTTCCTGCTGATGTAAAAGGTTAAAATCTGGCAGCATGTGGGAAAATGCAGAATGATGGTGTTACAGGGCTGGGGATGTGTACAGCTCTGGCTGCAGGGGCCTGAGAAGGCAGTCATACATGAAAAATGATAAATTGAGAAAAGCTTTTCAACCTGTGTGATGAAGGTTCTTATTGGCAATGTTTATTTTTATATGGAATGACATTTAGCGGACAAGGACAAACTATAAGCAAAACTGGTGAAGAGCACCACACTACATCATCCTATTGTGTTGTATAAAAATGGCAGTACGTAGTCCTGACCCATAACAATGACTTTCTTGGTCATTTGGAAGGAAAGTCACAATTTAAACATTAGTTTTATATATATTTTATTATGTACATTTCTTATTGTGTGGTATACTACTTAGGTTAATATTTTAAAAGTGATTTCAAATGCAATGTAAAGTATACATTTTTAAGATTTTTCTAGATTATAGTCACTTAAGTAAATCTAATACCTGGTTTAAATTAATTTAGGATTTTGATTTTTGCCTAATTTTTTTATGCTTCATTTGCATAAAGGCAAAATAAGTAAGAGTCTTAAATCATGGCCTTCCAATGGTACTTTGGGCTGTTACTCAAAATTCCAAAATTTCCTTTTGGTCTCATCTCAAACCAAAAAGTCACATTGGCTCTAACAGTTTCTGACCCCTATTTTGTATTAGTTAATATTTCCTGCATCAAAACTGAATAATTCATCAAAACTGCATTGTTATTATTTTGTAAATGAAGTTGATGATGTCTTCATTCTTTAACACATTTTGTTGTCTTTTTATTACAAATTAGAAAGGCCTTATAAAGCAATCTGTTTTAAAATGAACTTGAACGATATCATTTTATCAAAGTAAAAATAAAATAATCACACATGATGTGGAGAATCACTTGCTTGTAATAACTTCATGCTTACTGGGTTTGAAGATTGTTTCATGTTTCTATTTGACGAACAATATTACAAACAATAGATGAAAGTTGCTACCATAGGAGTGATCTAATAATGGTTGAAGTTAGAGAAATAATTCATTATTTGATCAAAATAACTATTTTCCTTATAATTCTAATATAACAACTAGATGAAAAACCAGTTTTAATTTATCTGCAATATTCATACTGCGTTAGCAATTTATTCAAAGTTGCAGTTACAAGTTGTACCTTGGGTTTTGCACTAAAAATTGTTCTGTACAGTGAATTGTAAAATCGCTGCTTTGAATAAAAATACACTCTTGCCTTCCATAAAACTGGTAATTATTATATCAATGTAACCGCCAATAATAAAGAAATTGCATTTCCTTTTGAAATGCTTATATTTACTTTTTTTTTGCTTCATCACAATAAAAGCCTTTATTTCATGAAAATCACCCAGACTGCCACAGATACATGAAATTTCATTATATTAGAATACATTCCTGAGCAATTTTCATAATGATCACAGCAACTTTTCCTATTTATTCAAAGAGGTTGTTCATCCTAATATATTTACCAGAAAAGCTGTTAATATGATAAATCTATTACATATTGAGAATGGCAATTAATGTACTTTGGAATAACAGGGGAAAGTAGTCAGTTATAAAAGAAATATTATAAGAAATCACCACCTAACAAATGTTGGGACAAAGGGAGCAGGAATTGGTGGGCAAAGTATCTATAATTACCACTTTAGGAGGCAGTGAAACACTACACTATAAAGAAATCATAAGAAAACACCTAGCTACTCTATATGCATTTATTAATAATTATCCACTCAATTATGATGTGATATTGAAAAACCATTATCTCTGGACTGAGGATAGAAAACCATTCATTTATTTGTCTTTATATACCTTTATATTGTTTGCATTATTATATTCATTAGTTATTGCTTTTGTAAAAAAAAGTGTCAAAGTCATTCTCTTTTCAACAAACAGAAATTTGTGATCATCTATCAGAGATGCTTTTAGAAAGACGCCTAGAGATAGGAAATTACTTGACATTATTTTTAAAATGTCTCTTTTCTAGTATAAGATTTGAAGTTTAGTTTCTTTCTGAAAAATATAATAGCAGCAGCAGAAGAAACTTTCCTATAGGAATCAGTGATTATTTATTTATGTATTTATTTATAACTCTATCCAGCATATTCTCACCAGCACTATACCTGATGCTGTGGGAACAGTGGTTAATATGGGAAATCCTCCGTACTCATTTTGTTCACAGTATGGAAGGACAGGGTTATAAGAGACTTATCTTAAGTATTATAATGCATAGCCAGCATAAAATACATCCTGCAAATATTACTTGGTACTTTTTAGCTTGCTAATATATACATACCAGAAATAAAGGTTGCATTACTCCCTTCATCTTTATTCACAAATGCATTTTTAGTTTAGGCAAAATTATAGAGACACTCAGAATTCTTAGAGTTAAACTATATATATTTAAATTTATTAAGAAATATAAATCTGATTTTCAACAAATAGGAAACAAAATTTGCTTACAGCTTATTCACTAACATATTTAAAGAGTGGAAGAAACAAATGAGGATTAGTTAGCATAAAACACACATTTTTGTAGAATTTATTTAGATCTGGAATCTTCTCTAACCAGGCAAAAGCATTCTTGCTGTGTGCTACTTGCACTTTAATGTCTTCCTTTCACACTCTGTAGACACAACATTGTAGCAATGTGCTCCTCTAGTTCCTAGCACAGTACCTGACACAGAGTCAACACTAAGTAAATATTTGGTGATTGATTGATCAATGAAGCACCCAGTTATAGTTTGATATCATTAGCGCCAACAATTTACCAGATGCCTTACTACTCTTGCTCTGAATCTGAACTCACTCACACAAACACTTGATTAAAGTATGTCTTCTTATGTGAATTCCTTCTAGAAGAAAAATTTTCTTCTAGAAGGAATCCACAAAATCAAGTTTAGTCCACAAATCAAGTTTATTCATCAAGATAAATACTTAAATTAAAATTATAGTTTATACATTGAGCACTTCTGAATTTAGTTGATGTGCAGCAGATTTTAAGAGAACAATAATATCTGCTTGCAAAGACTAAGCATCATTTTTGAATTTCTAGAGTCAAGGACCAGTTCTGTAAATGCTCTAGTAAAAGGATTGTCACTCTTCAGAGCCCTGATTCAGATATCAGCTTTATCGCACCTAATGGTTTTTAAGTTAATACCTATCTTGAGAACCAGAAGAAAGCTCTTGAAACTGTCCTTGGAAAAAGAAGTATGCCTGTACATGTGTACACTCAGGTGTGTGTGTGTGTGTCTGTGTGTGCATGTGAGTGTGCATTTGGAAGGGCTTTATAAATTCTCTGTCACTTACTAAAAATTCTTAATGAAGTATTTTTGAAAATATTGTCAAAATGAGGCTAATATGTTTAATTTGATGAATTTACTTTCAAAAACTGATGTCACAAGACTGCATAACACAATGCAAATGTGAGGTTTGGAAATTATCTTGCATATTCAGAAATCGAATTTAATATAAATAATTGAGAATGAACATTTTCGATTTGCAAACTCTCCTCTAACAGCCACACCATCTTCAATGGTAATTCAACTAGAAACAATATTTAGAGGTTTTATTTATTCAAATAATATAGACTGCATAAATTATCCCTGGACAGAAATAATTTAAGTTTAATGCATGTGAAATTTGTTAATAATTTGAGCATAAAAAACTGTTAAGAACTGAATTGTGCCCCCCTGCCTATTTCATACATTGATATCCTACCCTCCAGTACCTCAGAATGTAAATGTGTTTGGAGAATGATGTATAAAGATATAATTAAGGAAAGTGAGGTCATATGGGTGAGTTTAATAGAAAATGGCTGGCGTCCTCGTAAGAAGAAAAAATTAGGACACAGAGCCACAAAGGAAAGACTACATAAAGACACAGTGAGGAGACGGCCATCTACAAGCCAAGGGACTCACAATGGAAATCAGCCCTGCCGACACCTTGATCTTGGACCTTTAGTTTCTAGACCTGAGAGGACATAAATTTCTGTTATTTAAGCAACCCTGTCTGTTTTACTTTATTATGGAAGCTCTTGCAAACTGGCATTATAACATTTCCTTTTTGAGATGAATAAGGGATTAAAGAAATAATGATTGCAAATATTAATAGAGGATTGTTCCGTTACTGAATTTGACCCTCCGTCTCTTCAGATACTTTGTAAAGCAGCCTAAATATGCTTTCTCTTGATAGGATATTTACAAATTGTAAACAACCTACAATCCCACTTCCCAAGGATAATAGAGTAACCTCATCTAGTCAATAAACTCTCCTAAGAATTGGAAGGACATGGTGGATCATTTCCTTCACTTGATGGATTACTTTACAATGAGAGATTGCCTTTAGGATACAATGAACAAAAATATACCAAAAAAAGAAAGAGGAGAATTATTTCTCCTGAGCCAAGGAAGGACTGCATTCACATTCTTCTTTACGCTTAAGGAAAAGGCAAAAGGCCGGGCGTGGTGGCTCACACCTGTAATCCTAGCTGTCTGGGAGGC
>CAUYSK010053131.1:0-64869 GCA_963575035.1 Avahi laniger
GTACGCGGCGCCCCGGCCCGGCCCGGGTGGGGCGGGGTGGAGCCGTCGCCCCCCCCCCCCCCCCCCCCCGCGCGGCGCAGTGCCCCGGTGCTGACACTGCAGAAGTGCCGGTGCGCGGTGACGAGAGAAAGCAGACTGACATCCAGCCGTTTTCATTGTTGTTCTTGAATTCTCTACAGACAACGCACTCTTTGCTGCCTGCGCGGGGCACAGACTGCTCCTACCACCCACCCTCGCTACACCACCGAGGGGAAGGGACAGGGTTGAGTCTCCAGGACGTGGTGTGCGCCCAGGCTCCTTCCACTCTGGCTGACTGGGCTGGGGCGAGTATCTGCCCTCTGGGCCCCAGTGCCCTTGGCTCACTGCGACTGAAGCTAACTCTCCCCTCCTAGGGTGGCTGGGCAGATGACATAACAAGAAAACATCCAGGGCCGAGTGCACGGTGGCACTTACTAAGTGTCCTTTCAGCGTCAGGGAACACAGAAGAGAGTGACTGGCGTTGCTCC
Source organism: Avahi laniger (assembly GCA_963575035.1). Lineage (NCBI taxonomy): Eukaryota > Metazoa > Chordata > Mammalia > Primates > Indriidae > Avahi > Avahi laniger. The sequence continues at coordinate 507 of CAUYSK010053131.1, forward strand.
CCCTGGAGGTCCAGTTGGGGCTCTGTTGTCTATGGCAAAGGCTTCCCCACAGCCCCGAGGGCCGCCTGGCAGTCTCAGGCAGAGCAGCTGTCAGAGAACCCCACCGCCTGCGGTCCCTGCGGTCTGGGAGGAAGCACCACCACCTGGCCGCAGGGGGCAGTTGTCATGGGGATGCATGGGCCTGCCGAGCTGCCTCCTTAGCAACGGGACTCCTAGGCCGGTTACCATGGAAACAGCATCCACTGGCAAGCAGCGATGGGGAACGGCCAACGGGTTCCCTGGCCTTTTCCAAGGATTTTCCCCTCTGGCGAGACGGCACTCCCCACGCCGCCGGAAGCCACGAGGACTCCGCTTTCCCAGCTGCCTGTCGCCAACCCAGGAGGGGGCCTCTGCGGACCCGTCAAGGTCCCAGGGTCTGAAGGGACCCTCTGCAGCCAGGGGTGGCAGAGGGGCCGTCTGGGGCCAGGCTTAGACCCCCACCACTACACAGGGGGGAGTCGGTGCCCGTCCCCTCCAGCAAGGCCCTCGGCTTCCCCACCCAGCAAGGTCCCATCCTCAGCCGCCCACCTGACGCCCTCCTCCCAGCCTGGTCACCATTTGTCCCCAGCTTCTGAGGGCTCACCTGATCAGACTAAGATGGCACCTTCCTCTTCAGGATCTAGCTGGATGGAGTTTGGGTGCACATTTACTTACCCCCTCTTCCAAGAAGCACCAAGGAGTGGGTCCCAGGGACCTGGAGCTTGGCAGCTGGGCCAGGAGGGATCAGAGTCAGGGTCTCACAGCTCCCCCACCCCTGCCTTTGCCCCTCCACTAGCAGACAAAAGACACACACTCTGCCCCCTCCAGACTGACTCGCGCCAGCCCGTCAGCGCGTGCACACCTGTGCCCAGAGCCTTTGCCCCCCTCCGCCTCCCTGGCCCCTAGAAGAAGGCGGCATCTGCTGGAATTTTTTTATTTAAATAAAATATACAACGCGGCGCATTTACCGTTTTCTGTTTTAAAAGTGGAAGATTTGAAAATTGCTTGTGGGAGACTGGAGATGGGAGTGCCCACCGACTGGCCCCGGCTCCTCCAGTCTCTGCGGAGTGGCAGGGCTGGCTCCGAGCTCTTACAAAACACGCACGCGTGTGTAGGCAGCAGGAGGGAGGTTAGGCCAGACCCTGGTGGCAAGAACGCTCCTCACTCCTCAAGCCCCCGGACCCTCCGCCTCCACTCCCGCTGTCTCCAGGACCAGACTGTGGGTTTCGATCAAGTTTCCCGGAGCTGCCTTCCTTGGGGGGTGGGGGTGTGCACAGAACCCAGGTGGAGGCTGTTTAAATCCTTCCAGCTCTGAGACTCCCTGGGCCCAAAGGGGCTTCCCCAGCTCAGTAGAGAACAGGACCAGGCGGCTTCTGGTCTTTACCTAGGACCCCGGGACCCTTCACCCGTTCTCTTCTGGATTACGGCCTCCTGCTCTCTGCAGCCCACCCATGGTGGCATCGGCCTGCCCCACATCCCAGGACAGCTCAGAGCAAACCCTGATCTTGCCAACATCTGGCTTGGAGCACAGAAGGTTCTGGGTGCACAAGGCGGGACCAGCCCTCCTTATTATTTGGGTGTTGCAGCCACACCTGCTCCTGCCCTTGGCTCTGGCGGGATCCCGCAGGGGAGGAGGGCCGTGCTCCGGAGGCACCTGAGCTTCCTCCCCGCTGGCCCCACCCGGAGCCTGCCTGTGGCTCCCAGTTGCCTCAGAACCAAGCCCAGTCTACCCCCTTCGCCTGTCGCCCCGGCCTCGGATCTCCTCCCAAGGCCCAGACTGCACGGCTCCGCATCCACCGCAGTGCACGCCCTCCCACCCCCTCCCTCCCTCCCCCTCTAACGCGCCCCACATCTCAAGGCCTGGCTCAAGCCCACACACCTTCCTCGGGCCCTTGGGAGGCCCAGCCACCTCCTGAGTCCTGAGATTTTAAGTCTTGGAGCCCTCAGCCAAAGCTCCCTGTGCTCTCACCACAGCTGCTGGAGCAGTGGGCGGGGCCTGTGAGGGGCAGCAGAAACGTGATTTATTGAGCACCTGCTATGGTATGTGCCAGGCGCTGGGCTGGGAAGTTCACATATACCACTTTTCTCGTCTGGTCCTCACAGGGCCTTGTGAGGCACTAACACAATCATTCCCATTCTACAAATGAGGTAACGTGCTCAGAAAGGTCAGATAACTTGCCCAAGATCACACAGCTAAGACGTGGCAGGGCTGGGATTTGAACCTAAAATCTGGTCTCTTTCCTCTGCACCACACTTGGGGACCATCTGTCTCAGCCTCTCTCAAAATAGCTTTCTGACGCAAGGAGCGCAGGCGTGGGCCTCAGGCAGGCATGGACTCAAATTTCAGGTCAGTCCCAGCTCTGCCACTCCTAGTTACAGGATTCTGGGAAAATTACCCAAAACTCAGTTTCCTCATCTGTGAAATGGGGAGAACCAAGGTACCTACCTCACCGTCTTTGTGAAACTGAAGGAGCTAATGTGTGTAAAGTGCGAACCAGTGCTTGGCACAGAGCAGACTCAACCAACAGAGGTTCCCCCCGCCTCCACCTCCGCCTCCGCCTCCCATGTGGGAAAAGTCAGGGTCACAGAGGTGACTGGCTGTGCTGAGGCCCCAGCAGACAAGAGTCTTCTGCTACCAAGTGGTGGGAAGTCAGGCTGCGCCTGGATTTGAGACAACAGATGGGGACAGAGGGGGCCTGCTGCAAGGTCCTGGGGTCCTCTCCCCCGAGGACCAGAGAGAGGGCTTCCCCAGACTGCGCGGCGCCCAGCCTGCGTGCCGAGGCGGGTTGCTGGATGTAAGGTGGCCTGGGTGTCCTGGCAACATGGGGTTAAACGAGATTGCACACATGTGTGTGCACATGTGAGTGGCTATCTACATGGCTCTACAGAGTGCTACATAGCTACACATATACACATCTTACATACATATACATATACATAGTCATATACATATCTCGCTACGTATACAGTAGAAAAAACGCAAGGCCCTGGGCCCTGACCCGGCTCTCCCAAGGACTCAGGGCTTCCCAGGAACACACCCCTGGGGCAGCCCCTTCCTGGGGGAACAAGACGACCCCCAGCAGAGTGAGGCTCCAAGTCACTGCTAAGGGGCTGATGGCAGCTGTTGCTCTAAACAAATACAGTTGACGTCTGCTCCAGGAACCCCAAACCCCAGCCGCCCGCATCTGCCCAGCCGGACACCCCACCCGCCTTCCTCTGGCTTTTGCGCTTGGGCCCTGCCTGCTCCCCTCCCCCGCCCTCCCTCCCTCTAGTGCTGAGTATTAAAATAGTCTATAAAAGCGAGTGACCAAAAATCTATAGCTCTAAGAATACCTGGTTATTTTCTGCTGTCTTTTGTTTTTCTGGTGTGTGTGGGTTTTTTTAACCATAATTATTATTGTTATTGGTATATCTCCTAATCACAGTTAGACCTGAAGGAGGCAGGGAGGGAGGAGGAGCGGGAAGAGGGAAGGAGGGCCCCCCGCTCATAGATTGGACGGCAGTTTGGAGCGCACTGGCTCGGACCTGGCCCCAGGTTCCCTCTGGGGTGCAGCAGTCAGAGGGGCCCCCCCAGAAGAGGTGGCTCTTGCCCCAAACAAAGAAAGAGGGGGTGGCAAAGAACCTGAGGATGTCTTCCGAGGCAGGGTGACGTGCTGGCCTGGGACGGCACCATAGGGTCTCCCGGGGGGGCCGAGCCCCCCGCTGCCCGCGCCGCCACCCCCGGCCCTGGGGAGGAGCGGGAAGGCAGCCACGGACTCCCTGGAGGCGTGTGGGGAGGCTCTGCGGAGAGTCTGCGCCCCGTCCTGGGGCAGGGCTGGCTGAGAGGCTGAGATGAGCTTGAGGTCCTGGGTGAGGCGGCCTGGGGTGAGCGGGGGTGTGCCCCGGCGCTGGGGGACCTGGGGCGGTGGGGGGCTGGACGCGGGCGGCAGGAGCAAGGAGCCATGGGAGCCAGAGGCCCGGGGTGGGGCACTCGGGAAAGTTCTTGGGGGGCCTGGGCTGTGGCCAGGTGGGCTGAGACCTCCCCGGGGAGTAAAGCCTCCAGGGGAAGCCCCCCCAGAGGCCCCTGCCACAAAGGACTGCCGCTCAGGCTGCCGTGGGGGTGTCTCTGGCGTACCTGGTGGGCCAGCGGCCAGACCTGGGGACAGCTCCCCGGGAGGCTGGCCCAGCTGCCCAGGGCTGGACGACGGGGACCTGGATGAGGGCGGGGGTGGCAGGAAGTGCTCCAGGAGCCCCAGGCCTCCCCGAGCCCCTGGCAGAGGGGGTGGCAGCTGGGTGGCCTGTGGGGAGCGGGCACCTGGCTGCAGCGGGGTGAGCAGGGGGGAATCGGACGAGGACAGGGAGCCACCCAGCGCCTTGTGGAAGTGGCCAAACCCAGCAGTGGTGGTGGCAGCTGTGGCAGCGGACGGCGTGGGAGCCGGCGGGGAGCCACAGGCCCCTTGCGGTGGGGAGGAGCTGGACGAGGGCAGGAGAGGGCTCAGTCCGGCGGGTGCGGAGAATCCGGCCAGCTGTTGGATGTGGAAAGAAGACGAAGACGGTGTGTCCACCTGGGAGGGGCTGCTGGCAGGCGAGGTGGAGCCCAGCGCAGAGGGGATCAGGGACTGCAGCCGCTTCAGGTGCCTGGGCGTTTGCCCGGCCCCGAGGTTGCCTAGCCCGGGTCCTGGGGGCGGGCGGAAAATGGCAGCAGGCAGGCGAGGGTGGTGGGTGAGGGCTATGGCCACGGACGTGGTGGCAGCAGCAGCTTGCAACGGCGCCTGGATCAGCGGGGTCCAGATGACGGGCGTGGGGGTCGGGGTGGCAGAGGCAGCGGCCTGGACCCGGTGGGCACAGTGGGCCATCTCCCGGTCGTGCTGCACAATCTGCTGGATGATCTCGTTCTCCTGGTAGTTGAACACGCCGGAGTTGAGGTCGTGCTGGACTTTGTGGAGCAGGATGGAGTTCTTCTTGCCTGGGCCACAGAACGAGAACAGGTGCTCAGGGCAGGGCAGGGCAGGCGCGGAGACGGGGAGCCGGCCTGGCTCGGCCCCCGGGAACCCTGAGCTCCCACCGCTGACCCGCCCGGCCCCTCACCGATGCGGTCCAGGCGGTCCAGCGCCACGGTCTCGAAGGCCCTTCGCATCATGGGGTACTCCTCCAGCACCTCGTTGAAGTTGTCCACGCTCAGCGAGTAGAGGCGGCAGTAGGTGTCGGCCCTCACGCTGGCTGTGCGCCGGCCCCGGGTCAGCAGGCAGATCTCTGCCAGGACAGCAGGGCTCAGGCCGAGGCGTGCACGGCTGTCCAGGCCACCAGGGCTGCCCCGCCCTGCCTGTGGGCCCCACTGCCTGGCACAGAAGCCTTGGCAGGCCCACGAGGCCCCACCCACAGGCTGTGACTGCGCTGGAGGCCACCCTCCCTGGCCAGATGGGCACCGACTGTCTTCTCTGGGACCATGCCCTCTGCGATGGACTGAATGTGCCCCCCAACCCACGCTGAACCCCTAATCCCAGTGTGATGGCATTGGGAGTGGGACTTAGGGAAGGGCTTAGGTCATAGGGATGGAGCCCTCACGGCTGGAATCAGTGCTCTGTAAGAAAGGGCCCCAGAGCTCGCTCCCTCTCTTTCTGCACGTGAGGACACGGGAGAAGGAAGAGAGAACCTCACCAGAATCTGACATGCTGGCACCCTGACCTCAGACTTCCAGCCTCCAGGTGTGGGAAATAAACTTCTGTTGTTTATAAGCCACCAGTCTAGGGTACTTTGTCACAGTAGCCCAAACGGACTAAGACATCCCTACCCTGGGCACACAGACACCCATCTCCAGGCTATGGCCAGGAAGGGCCCTCAGTGCCTCTGTCCTCAGTGTCTCTCCAGCCCATTCCCCGGTAGTGGTCCCCTGTCCCCAGGACCCCATGGCCACCTCACCTCCAAAGTAGGAGCCGTCGGCCAGCTTAGTCTCCTTGTTGCCCTTGGTGAGCACGCTGACCACGCCGTGCTGGATGAAGTACATCTTCTTGCCGATGGTGCCTTCCCGGATGATGTAGTCCCCGGGCTGGAAGACCTCAAAGCGCAGCTTCGTCAGCATGGACGTCACGAAGTTGGGGTCCGCATTGGCAAACAGTGGCATGGAGGCCACCAGCTTCCGGCAGTTAAAGTTGATGATCTCCTGCTCCGGGAGGGGTGGGGTGGAACAGGAAGGAGGAGGTGAGGGGAACCGGCTGCCAGGAAGGCCCGGCTCCCCACCCCATGCAGCTGGCCCACACAGCTCACCTCCCGCAGCGGCTCGCTCAGCTCGCCCAGGATGCTCTCCTCGTCGAACATCTTGCCCTGGTAGCGGTGCTCATAGTAGTCGTGGATGCGCTGCCGGGTGTCGGGCGGGAGCTTGTGGAAGGACATGTACTGCTCCACCTGCTTGTACTGAGGCCCGGGAGAGAGGGAGGTGCTGTCAGCTCCAAGCAGCCAGTCACCACCCCAGCCTGGTGACCAGAGCCAGGCACTGACCCTGGAGGCTTTCTTGGCCAACCCTGGCCCCTTGAGATCTGCACTCTTCAGTGTGGAGATGATCCCACTGCACCCCCCAAAATGGTCCTGGCCCCCAGCTGCCTGGAATGGAGGAGGGCCCCCTCGGCGTCTGGTCCTCACTGTGTTTGATAAATGCTATGGAGATGGGGGGGGACAACAGGCAGGCCAGGAGGTCCATCAAGTCTCCTTTGGACGTCTGTCTTCTCTATGTCACGCTGGGGACAGAAGGCCTCACTGACTCTGGGAGGGGTGGAGCTGTGTCCTACCAGTAGTGACAGGTTGGCACAGCCAGCGGGATGGGGCAGCAGGACTGGAGGCAGCAGCAGGGTGCCTGGCCCATGCCACGGCACACACCCAACCGTGGCTTGGCGGAGCCCCCGAGTCTTTTGTTGAGAGCAACTAACTCCAGCCCAAGGCAAAGACAGGGCAGACCTATGTGAAGGGACCTTCAAATCAGGCTCAGGTACTAAAGATTTGTGAACCTAAGGCCCTGAGGCTCAAACCCACTAAGAAACGATCCTGCCCGTCCTGGCAGTGAGGGGTGGACCCAGCTCTGATCCTCTGGATTGTGGGTGGACGGTGGGATCCCAAGAGCAGGGCTCGGGACAGGAAGGATGACAAGGCAATGACACACTCTTCCCAGGTGGGAAGTAGGGGAGGCCCTGTAGCCCCAGGAGCAGTGAGAGGCAGGCTGGCTGTTAAACGGCAGTGCTCCAAGAGTGAGGACACAGGGCTGCTGCAGAGAGATGCCAGTGGGCAACTGAGGGCTGGGGGGTGAAGGTTCCTCAAGTTCTTCCAGCCAACCTGGCCTCTGTTGATCCGAGTTATGCAAAACCCCAGGGGGCAGCGACTTCCTGGCTGAGAACAGCCAGAGCTGTGTTCTAGAGAATTCCCCCTCACCAAGAACAGGCAGGGGTGGGCAGGCATCCTGGTGTCTGTACACAAGGCAGCCGTTAAAGGGTCGTTGAAATGGTCCAGGTGAGAGAAGGCAGTGGGGACAGAGGGGAGATAAGACATTTTAGGGAGGTCTGTGGGTGAACAGCTTAGAGAGCTACCAGCCGAAGGATAAAATTTAAAGTCTCAAATGGGAGGTCACAAGCACCTTGACTCTGGCCCTAAAATAAACCCGGATACTTTTTCTAAACTAATTCCTGATCTTGCTCCCAATCTAAACCCAACCTGGCCTCAGACTGAGCCCCAGCCCTGCTCACACGCCGAGCCCTGATGCTGGTCACACACTGAGTACTGACTCCCCTGGTCACATGCTGAGCCCTGACTCTGGTCACAGACTGGGCCCCAGCACTGGTCACACAGACTGATCCTCACCTGGGCCTGGGTTAAGCCCTGACCTTACAACCTTACTCCTCTCCCTCCGCCCCCGGCCTGTGCGCTCCCAGCAGGAGCCCTGCTCTAACCAGGCGGAGGGCCCCCTCTGCACACCTGTGTTCCTCACAAAGCCAGGCCTAGAATTCTCCTCCACATTTTCGTCCTCTGCCTCCCCAGAGGGAGCTCTCTCACCTTCCCTGGCCCCGCAGGCTCCCCTGAGCTCTCCTCCTGGCATCACAGGACCTGAGTGGCTGCCATGTGTCAGTCACCCTGCCAGGACAGGCAGACAGGCAGTGAACCCATAAACCCTGACCCCACTACATGCCAGACACCGGGAACACAGTGGGGAGCGACACCCCTGGGCCCATCCTCACGCTCCATGTGATTAATTAAAAACTATGGGAGCGCGGCGTGTGCGGAAGGAGAATGAGAGGGTGCCCTGGGCTCCCATGACGGGCAGGGCGGCTGGGTCCTAGGAGGCCTCCCGAGGAGGTGAAGTGTGGGCTGAGGCGCAGAGGAGGGTCAACGAAAAGAAGGGGGAGTCACGGGGAGGGCGGAGGCCCGGGGCGCGAGCTCACATGCAAGGGCAGGGCCCAGACTACAGCCCCCCAGTGCCAGGCCGGGAACACAGGCTTAGGAGATAATCTGTGTCTCGGCAGCAGCGTGCGGTCTCTGCAGAGTTTTAGGAGAGCAGCGGTATGATCAGATTTACGTATTCGCAAACGCCTCTCCGACTGCCGTGTAGGGACAGGGAGGACGGTGGCATTACTCACTGCTCACAGGCCCTGTGGCGTGACGCCGCCTGTCACGCCCACCCTACAGGCGGGGAAGTGAAGCCAACGCTGTGGAGTGACACACCCGTGTGCACAGAGCCAGGCCACAGCTCTCAGTCGCTGTGGCTGGGAAGCCACTGTGACCCCGGGCAGAGCGGAGCATGTGTGTAGTGGGCAGAGGCCAGCTGGTTTGCAGAGAAGGGGGCTGCCGTTTTGAGGCAGGTGCTGACGACACAGCGAGGTCAGGATGGCTCTTGGTATCTGGCCTGGGCATCTGGGCCACTGGTGTCCCTCACGGGACAGGGGACAGTGGAGGCCTTGGGTGGACATGGCAGGGCAGACTGTCCTCGCTTTGGACATGAGGATGCCGAGGCGTCCAAGGGGACAGCAGACAGTCTGGGGCTGGGAAGGAGGGACTGCCATGCGTGGGGCTCGGGTAAAACAACAGCACCCAGGAAGACCAGGTAGACGGAGAGTCAGGGAGTGTGGCCTGAGCCACCAGGGACCCCGACACGTGAGGACTGGGAAGAGCAGCCAGCAAAGGAGGGCGCAAGGCCCAGCCAGGAGTGGAAGGAGCACCGAGAGTGTGCGGGCACGGACCCAGTGAGAAGCCAAATGCCCACGGCCAGGCAAGATGAGGACCCAAAAGGACCTGCTGGATTCAACAACATGGAGGGCGCAGTTCAGGCACTGTCCCTCCTGAACACCCTCAGTCAGGAGAGACAGGCCCGTGACACCAGGAGGGAGGAACGGTGGGTACAGATAAAAAGACGTTTATAGGTTCAAAGCCAGGGAGTTGAAGCAGTTGTGATCTAAGAGGTGTCCCCTGCTGCCTCCTTGGCCCTCACACTGGGATCGCCAATCACAGGGCTGGACGCCTGGGGGCCTGGTGGGGGCCCACTGGCCGGCAGCCTGAGCTCCCTCTTAGGAAGGACCAATGCATGGTGCCCCCCGGGAGAGCCCTGGGGGGGCCCACGGCTCTCTGACCTACCTTTTCCTGGTACTGGCGCCGGGAGGAGTCCAGGGACTGGATGAGGGCGGTGGCGTGGCCGATGAACATGGCGTAGCAGGTGGCGCCCACGATCATGCTGAGCATGGTGAGCCACACGTCAGACATGCCCACGGGCGCCTGCCGCCCGTACCCGATGCATAGCATGTGGCTCATGGCCTTGAACAGGGCGTAGGAGTACTGCTTGCCCCAGGAGCTGTTCTGTGGACAGACAGACGGGTGGGCGCAATGCACACGCTCGGGGGGAGGCCCTACACTAGCACCTAGACAAGTCCCTGCCACCTCTCCCCGTCAACCTAGCTCTTCCCCAGTGGCTGAGCCCAGGGCTCCCCAGCCCTTCTGTTTGGCTGAAAGCCTGGAGTGAGGGGCAGTGAGGCCTACGGTGGCAACCTGTGGGGACAGCGAATGACTTGGGTCTCATCTTGCAGTGGGGGCGGGGGGCAGACTGGGAGCCCCAGCAAAGGGAGGGGAGTCTGCCTGAGGCTGAGCCACCCTGCTGTCCTTCCTGTGCAGAGAGAGCTCCACCCCCACCCCTAAACAGCCCCGAGTGAAGCCCATTTCCCCACTGACCTCAATTACCAAACCAGATATTCTTCCCCTGGGGGAACAAGCTCCGGCAGACTGAGCCAAAAACACTGTCCTCATTTTGGGTGAGCAGAAGTTAAAGCTGCCAGCCAGCTCACCTCCCGCATGAACCTCCCAGTTCTCCTCCCGCCACCCCCAAAGGTGGACTCTCTGGAACATGCAATGGGAGGAGGGAGGCAGGGAGTGAGGCTCTCTGCTATTTTTGTCCCCAAAGCCAGTCGGTGCCTTCAGGAAGGCTCAGTGTGGAAACACTGGGCTCAGATGGGCCATCTCTTAAATTTAGTGCACGTGTGGGGTCATCATCCTCATGCACAGAGGAACTGCCCCAGCGTCTCTGCTCACGGGGAACGCACCGGCAAGAACATGAGACCCAAGGGTCCTGCCCAGAGCCCGGAGCGCTTCTGCAGGCGCCAGGGTGCGCCCAGCACCAGGAGGAAGGCACAGGAGCCTGGGAGCTTCGCGCCACTTTTAAGGTAGCCCAGAGGTCCTGGACGGAGCTGAGTAGTTCCTCGGGTCTGGTGGTTCAGTCCAGACTGGGGTGGGTCGGTGGGGCCTGGGCTCTCGCCCTGGGGAACAGGGCAGCACTCAACTGCTCCAGTGAGAGCCCCCGCTCTACCGTGAGCCTCTGTCTGGGGCAGAGATTCAATCCATGTGGCCGATTCATTTATACTCAGCTCATCAAAGGGCTGTTTTGTAAAGGTCTGTTTGATGCTGAAAGATGCCTCCGGGTCTCTCTGGCCTCTTTCGAAGCTGGTTTTTCCTCCCCTGGGACCCTGATTTGCCATCAGACCAAACCAGACTGATGGGGAGGGAGAAAGGGGGACCAGAGAAAGGCTCACGGGTCCAGGGGGTCCTCCGCCCTGCCTGGAGCCGCCCCGTCCACAGGGGCTAGGGAGACTTTGCCCTACGGCTTCCTGGACCCCAAATCCGACTTCTCCTGCCCACTCACAGGGTTGGAAGGGTGGGAGGCTCCCCCTGCCTGTCCTCCCCGCTCAGGACTCCACCCGTGACCGGGGCATGTCTGTTGAGGGGACAGCCCAGCTCTGCTGCTGGAGCAGAACGTGGCCAGGTATGACCTGAGGTATGACCGGGAGTCTGTGTGTGCTGCAAACTGTGCCCACAGGCTTGTTTTCTCGGGCTCAGCTTTTAAGGGCTCTGCTTCTGGGGGTAGAGGTAGGAAGGCAGGCCAGCCCAGCTTTGCCACACCGGACACAACCCCAGGTTGCTCAGGTCTTAGCCGCGCTGGGAGAATCGGGCCGGACACTGAGGCTCCAGCTGCAGCGGAGGCTGTGAGGAGGGGGGTGAGAGCGCCCAGCCCAGAGCCTGCGAGCGCGTTCCTGGACCGGCTAGAGCCGTGTGCCCTGCAGCGCCGGGCTGGCACCTCAGGGCCCCATGTTCTGGAACTCGGGAGCTCCAGGTTGTTGATCCGCTTTGCCATTCACGCCTCCTCGCCCCCTACCCCGTCACCTCCAGACAGCTGACTGACGCACCCAGGAGAGCCAGGCTGGGCGCACTCACCACCATGCCGTTGATGGACACCCAGCAGTCGCCGGGGAAGTCCTGAAGCATGGGCACCAGGAACTGCAGGCAGCCGTCCCAGTGGCACAGCAGCAGCATCATGCCGATGAGGTTCACGATGCGCACCACAGCGCTGGCCAGGTCGTAGGTCATGTGGAAGATCTGCACGAGTGGGGAATTGGCCCAGACAGGTGAGTGGCCCCAAGGCTACCCTGCGGCTGTCCGCGGGCACTGCTCTGCGCACACGGTGCAGAGTGCCCGCTCCGCGCAGCGAGGCCCAGCTGGGGCGGCCTGCAGGCGGCGGAGCTCAGGGGGATGCCTCCCGGCACCTGTGCAGGTGTGGGGGGGCCTCCCTCGAAGGTCCAGCCATCCAGGACATGTGGAAGGAGTCTTCCTGGAGCCCTACGCAGCCCAGAAGTGGGCAGAGAAGCCACGTCATCAGCTCAGCTGGGGCACAAGGACACCAGGGAGAAAAGCCAGACAGCCTGAGATTCCTTGGGAAACTGTGGTCTGCAGTCATGCCAGGGGCATGATGTGTCCCTAAATCTGTCGCCAGACTCTCGGGACACAGCCAGCAGCAGCCATACACCTGCTGAGGGAGCAGCACAGGCCCACAGGCTCCAAGTTCACACAGACCTTGATCCAGGCCCGGTTCCTCCCCGGTCCCTAGCTTTGTGACCTTGAACCTCTCTGATCATGTTTTCTCATCTGGAAAATGGTGATAAAAATTCTCACCTGAATGGGTTGTCAAAAGGATTAAATTATACATATAAAGTGCTTAGTAATGAGTATAGACACGTTTGGTAAATTGCAAATCATTATTAATTGATAAGTGGTTATTAATAATTAATGCTCATGATTAGTTAATACGCATTAGTAGTAATGCTGTCCTTTACAGCACCTCAACCAGCCCACTGCCACCGGCCGTCTCCACTCCTGAGGCTCTGCAGTGGGCCAAGCAGGGCCACATAGGGTACAATGCGGCACCCTATCCACCCCCCTGCTCTCAAAGCTGCCACGCGGGGGTCCCCATGGCGACAGGGCAGTGGGGGACGGAGAGGTGGAGGCAAGTCTGGAGGAGGTCTGTGGAAGTTCTGGCCTTGCCTCTGGCCTGGGAGACCTTGGGGGGGCGATGTCCCCAGGGACCCACTCCCAGTTCTGATCCCTCCACACTATTCCCAAGACATGCCCTAGAAAGGGGCTAAGGGTCAAAATTATGGACTTGTCAGATGCCACAGAGACTTATTCAAGCCCACTTCAGAAAGGGAAACTGAGGCCCAAAGAGACAGACCCTAGATACTTCCACCCCTGTCTAGTGGTTTTCTGGCTATAGCCCTGTAGCTGGTGGCAGGATATTCTGATACCAATGGCTTCGGTGTCCCCCTGAAAAGTGGGCTTAGCCTGAGTCTAGGGTTCGAAAACACCAAAGATGAATACTTTTATCCACAGCTTGTAAAGCCCAGAGTCAGGCCCACCTGTGGCCCCCATAGAGGCCGTGACTCTGACTCTCCAGTTGGAAGGTTCTGGAGTCTTTTCAGGGTGAAATGCACATTGAAAGGTTCACAGAGTCTGGTAGCTCCAGCTTGTCCCATCGTTTCCCCACGGCCCCGATGACAGAGGGGACGACAGCGCCACACCTGAGCATGGGCACAAGAGTCCACAGTCGTCTTCTCATTTAAACTCACAAAAACCCTTTGAAGATATTGTTAATCCATTTTAAACCAAGGCTCAGAGAGGTGCAGGAACTTGCCCCAGACCACAGCGGCAGTGGAAGAGCCAGATTTTGGACCCAGGTCTGCCTGATCCCGAGGCCCGTAACCACCATCCTGGATTATTATCTGGCCCGGTGGGGGAAGGGGGTTCCAGTAGCTCCACTTTATGGGCAAAAGCACCCAAACCCAAAGGGGCCGAATGACATGCCCAGGTTCACACAGCGAGCTGCACCCCACGTCTGGCCTCCGTGCACACGGCGTGACGTGCAGCTGAGACGCCGTGTTCCCCCCAGCCTAGCACCACCAGGGCACAGACACCAGCTCCGGGCTAAGCCACATCTCAGCGTGCGCCCTGGCTGGAAGGAATGGTGGGCAGTGGGAGCAGGCAGGTCAGTCTGTGACCGGGCTGGGCCCTGTGTCTAGGATGCAGAGCAGACCCGAGCATGAAGCTGGTGCCTCTGGGCCATCCCTCCACGGCTGGCCATGCTACAAGGGCCTGGACTCTGAGCCCAGGAGCCTCTCCCCAGCTCTCCCCACGTTCTCCCAGCAGGTTCCCGGGCAACAGAGTCCCCAGTGCTGGTTCTGGGGGAAGATCCCACTTCTGCCTCTTTAGCCTTAGGTGGACACAACATCTCTATGATCTTGAGCAAGTCCCTCGCCGTTCTAAGTCTTGGATGACTGGGATGCCACCAGCTCCCCTACCCTGGGGGGTTGGGGAGGGCTGTCACATGGCACCAACCACAATCTCAGAGACGGCCATCGCCAGCACCTGCCCTCCTCCCCTGCCGCACCTCAGTCCCCCCAACTCAGATGAGCTAGACATTTGCCCCCCACTTCCCATGGTTGCTTGAGAAATTAAGCTGGCTAGGAAAGTGCTCTGGGCCCTGAGATATACACGCAGGTGGGGTTGTTATTACTAAGCCCCTTCATTTCCAAGCTGCTGTGGACTGCGTGTGTGTGTGTGTGTGTGTGTGTGTGTGTGTGTGTGTGTGTGTGTCTCCCTTCCCCCAAATTCATGCGTTGAAGCCCTAATCCCAAATGTGATGCTATTTGGAGATGAGGCCTCTAGGGGGTGATTAGGTCATGAGATTACAAACCTCACGAATGGGATTAGTGCCCTTATAAGAAGAGGCCAGAGAGGGATGACGCCTCTCTGCCACGAGAGGACACAGGGAGAAGGTGGCCGTCTGTAAGTAAGGAAAAGAGCCCTCCCCAGAACGACCGCGCCGGCACCCTCATCTCAGGCTTTCAGCCTCCAGGGTAATGAGAAATAAATGTTTTCTGTTTAAGCCACCCAGTCTATGGCATTTATGTTCTAGCAGCAGCCTGACTGATTAAGACGCCACAGACAGGACAGCGGCTTAGGAAGCCACGGCACCAGCGGCACAGACGGTGTTCGGGAGGGTCGGGTGGGCAGGATGCAGTCTCCCCGATGCCCGTGGCTGCGGACTCAGCAGGTTACTGTAGGCAGGCCCCCCGGCATGGGAGAGTCCAGGACGAGGGGGTGAAGAGAGTTCCACAAACCACAGGTTTGGATGTTTAAAGTTTTAAGTCAAGCTGACAAAACTGTTAAAGAAAATATACTCTACCCTACTTTAACAGAATAAACCACCATAACGCCCTGGAGGGCCAGGCTCACAACTGGATCTCTCAGAAAACCACACCAGAGCATGGCCTGCCTCTCCTCTCTTCACTCTGTCCCCAGCAAGGGACCCCAGCCCACAGCCACGCCCCATGCAGGGCACCCCGACGAACGGCCACTCCCGAGCAGGCCCAGGGGTGTGCACAACAGCAGGGCAATCCCCTCGGGATGCAGGTCTGGAAGGAGCCCGCACAGGCCTTGGAAGTAGGCTGATAGCTGTCTGGGCTAGCAATGCGGGGTCCCAATGCGGGTCTGGAAAGAGCTGCGAAGAGCCGCCAGACTCCTTGCTGTGGGGAGAAGAGCCCTCTTGAATGTGGGCCCAGCTGGGCTCTGTTTCCCTAGGTCCTGGGGCAGTAATCTCAGAGGGA
Organism: Avahi laniger; assembly: GCA_963575035.1. NCBI lineage: Eukaryota > Metazoa > Chordata > Mammalia > Primates > Indriidae > Avahi > Avahi laniger. Next base: position 15,953 of record CAUYSK010053131.1, read on the forward strand.
CCCAAATGTCTCCTCCATGTGCCCAGGAGGTCAGCCTGTGTCAGTGCCCAAGAGAGCCCCCTCCACGTGGGGGTCAGGGAGAAAAGTCTTGCCCTGCTTTCCCAGAGCTCTCAGTCTGGCTGGGGAAGTAAGTCACACCCAGGGAAGGGACAGGAACATGTGTGTGGAAACCCAGGAACACAGGACAAGCAGGGCACGACGGGGAGTTCAGCAGAGAGGCTGGGCCAGGCTCCAGACGTCGCTGTGGGGCAGAGCCCGTGGCCACAAGCAGCCTCCTTTCTCCTCCCACCCTTGGCTGGTCCAGTGGCAGGAGTTCAGCTGAGGGTGTCCCTGGCTGGGGCTGTATCAAAGTCTGGGCATCTCTGTAAGTGCCCTGAGTGGGGTCTGACTGGCTCAGTGTCCCCCAGGACGTGGCCACGTTGCCCCCGTCACAGGGGGCTGCAGAGAGCAGCAACGCCCCTCCACGTCTGACGGAGGCCCACCTTCCTCGTGCTCTCCTTTCAAGCCCCAGGGCACCCCCAATTTCCTGTTTCTGCTATGCCCAAGGACTCTAAGAGTGACACAGATTGGCTCACACGTCCAGCTGTCTCCGCGTCTGTCTCCGCATGGACACATCCCAACCTGCGCCCCCATCCCACAATCGGAGCCACTGTTCAAGCGGCCGAGCAACAAAAGCGGCCAGCCAGCCCGGTTCTTCCCATTCTCCCACCCCATGCCACGTCCAATCCACGCCCAATCCGGGCCTTTGGGCTCCACTTCCTGAGTAGATGTCTCAAAATCATCTGCTCCACTCCAGTCCCGATATGACTCTATTCTAAACGCCCCAAGAGTCTGAGCCATCCACCCTCCTGATGAGGTTCCCCGCCCCTCCAGTCCGTTCTCCACCAAGCAGCTGAAACCACCTCTTAGAGACATAAATCAGACCTCACCCGCCTCTTACTTTAAATCTTCCAACCGCTCCCTGCCGCATCTACGCGTACACTCCCACTGCCAGCCACGGCCGGCGGTGTCCTGCCCCCTGCCCACCTTCCCGCCCAGCCTCCCCCACCCTGCCCACGGCCCCATCTCCAGCCTCGAGGGCACCAGGGCCTCAGCATCGGGCTTGCTCTGCCCACTGCCCCTGTCCTTTCTCCAGCTCCGTCTCGCCATCCAGCACCAACGTTCACGGAGGGGCTTCCTGGACCCCAGGGTGTCACGCAGCTCGTGGCTCTCCACCCTCTCCATGTCTCTACCCTGATCTTCGTGGAGTTCTCACCATTCAAGATGACATTTGTTGACTAGTATACCGCGCCACGAGGCAGGGCCTTTCCCTATTTCTCACGTCTGAGTTCCTCCGTGCTGAGCACAGGCAGACATGGGGACATCTGTTGACTGCCTGAATAAATGCGTGTGTGTTTAACACACTGACTGCCACACTAGGAAAAAATTTTTCTTCTTGGGGCTGCAGTGTTTTATTATGAAAATAGAATAACAACTTAGAAAACAAAACAATCCTTTCTAATTTAATGAAAAATTTATTTTTTATTGTTTTCTGTGTGTGAGTTATATGTAACTTGAAAAATAGTTCTCGTGGCTCCCAAGGTGAAGAGACGTGTGAGTTACATGTGCTTCACAAGGCCCTGGGCTCGAAACTAGTGTGAGTTAAATACAATTCACATGGCAGTTAATGTGTTGAGTGAATGAGTAGATGCCATATGGAAGCTAAGGGAAGCCTCGGGCCATGGCTAGGAAGTGTCCCAGGCTGTCAGAGCCTATAATAACTGCTCCTTTCTACAGATCACTCCGGGTCTCAAGGACAGAACGTCAAGGTCAGTATGTTTTTATGCAATGGCTTCTTCTCTTTTTGCATCACCTTTCTTTTTCTTTTCTTCATAACTAATTGTCTTCCAAGATCGGGCCCTTGTCTAATTTTGCCTTTATTGTGATCTCAGCAATGAATATGGCACAGAGCACGTGGTAGGGTCTCAGGAACTGAGATGTGCTTCATGACGAAGGTGAAGGTGACAATGACAGCAATGGGGAGGGTGGTGAGCAGGGCTCCCGCCAGCGTGCACAGGGGAGGTACAAGAAGGCACCCACTCCGGGCAGATGCAGCCCACAGGGGACCTGCCTTTGCCCCTGTGGGAAGAAGCAAGATGCCTTTCCTGCAGGTGGACACAGCCGTCCGTGCCCTACAGTGGGCACGGTGGTGGCGCCTGGTGCCGAGGTGAGGAAGGCTGCAGACACTGGGGTGGCTGGCGCAGTGGAGCGGGAGTGTCGCGGGTGGCTCGTAGACACCGCAAAGCCAAAGTGCCAGCATGGCAAAGTCTGAGCTTCCTGGGAAGAGTTGGTGGAGGCTCAGGCAGTGCCCTAGATTTGAGGGTGCTCGCCCAACCTCCAACACTCCACGGCACCCAGGACATGGTTGCTGAGAACAAGGCTGACGTTGCTGGGAGAGGCTGCTAAAACACTTGTGTGCCCCCGCTGTGGGCTGGGGCCACAGACCACCTGTGAGTCAGCTGTACGGGGCAAATATTTGCCTTGCTCCTTATACTTCATTAAAACCCCTTTTTATGATGTTGGTTCTGACTGTGGGGGTTGGGCATCTTCATTTCCAGGCCACCTCAAGCCTCACCAGGCGGATGGCCTGGGCAGCTTGCTCTGCACCACATGGCACTCGGAGAAGCCCTGCTTTTACTCCTTCTACAGCTTCTCAATTGCAGTGCAGGGACAGAGCAACATGTCTTCCACTTTGGGCAAGTGCCTTTTCCACTCTGAGCCTCGGTGTTCTCATCTGTGGAATGGGTCAGTAACTGCTAGCTCTCAGGACTGCCTTGGGGATCAGGTGAAACAACGTCCACAGCAGGCACCCAGTAGGTACTCAGTACGTGCTGTTTCCTTTCCTTCCCCCTCTCCCAGCCCTCCAAACAATTGATTTCTCAGTCCTGAGGAGAGACCAGAAATTGGACAGACTTCCGTGTCCTGCAGAGAGCAGGCTGCCGCCGAGCTTCCCCAAGGCCTCTTCCCAGGCTGGCTGAGTTCTCTCCCACAGACTCATTTCTCCTCATGGAAGAACAGCAAACTTCCCCCTGTGTCTCAGGAACAAGTGTCCACATCAAGGATAGCAATCCAAGGGCCAAGAGAATACAGATGCCTCCTGGGCGCAGCCCGGACACAGCTGGACTGAGGGCAACATTGGGTCCCTTCCTGGGGCCAGCAGAGGGCCAACGCACTCCCCAGAACGACTCCTCTGTGTCATCCCCATCTCTCGCAGATGCCAAACACCTGATTCTGAGAGAGATGGAGAAGTCAAGGCCCCAGAGGCAGGGGACTCATCAGAGGCCACACGGCCGCCCCGGCCGGGCCTCTGCCTACAGCCCCCATTAGGCCACTGGAGGCTGCTGAGGCTTCTGGGACGGCCGCTGGGGTGCGGGGCCCTGCACAGGCACAGCCAAAGGGGGGCGACCATAGTTTCTAACAATAGCCTCTGTGTCTGTAACAAGCTCACACCTCACAGGGAGGGGAGAGGCTTGGGAGGGAGGATGCTGACCTAGATCGCCCAGGATGGAGGCAGAGGCTGGTGTCCTCCGAGACGGTGGCCTACACCTGCCCTAGACCACTCCACCTACCCTGAGTCCCAAGACTTGCCTCCAACACTTGGGAAACCTCCCACTGGGGGGCTGGGCTGGGCCCGGCCTGGGGGGATGGCTGAAGCCTGGAGCCAGGCAGCCTCCCTGGGAGGCGGCCCCCAGTGCCCACCCCGGGCTTCCTCCTGCAGGCCCTGTCAGCCATGACAAGTTCCTCAGGATCAGCTAACAGAATCCTTTCCGAGGGGGCTGGGAGCTGGGGACTGGGCCCCAGGAAGCCAAAGCCTCAGAGAACATCAGCATATACCCAACAACTGGGGAAACTGAGGCCCAAAGAAGGAGCGATTCGCACGGGGACTTGGAAGAGGAGATTAGGACAGCATTTTCTCTACTAAATACTTCCCTTCCTAGGCTCCTGCGGACCTGGAGCCTCAGGGGGTCTTTCCGATGCCGCCTCCACACCCAGCTGCGGCCAGGAGAGGCCCCTGGGCTGCAGCAGCGTTTAAGGATTTGGAGGCAGGGCTCCTGGGGCCAATGGGGAAACCCCAGTCCAGTCCCAGGGGTTCAGGGAAGCCCCAGGCCGGGCAATGTGCCCGGCAGAAACGAGCTCAAAGCGATTTTCTCCGCAGCTGGTAGGAGAGAGAAGGGGGCATGTGCAGGGGCGGGCGCCATCCATCTGGCCTCCTGGGCTCTCCCCTCCTGCCACGGGACTGTAGCCCGTTCTGTCCAGAGGCCTGGCCTGAGGCCTCCTGGGGCCTCTGCCTCCCCCAGAGAAAGGCCAGGACCAGAGCCTGCCTGACCAGTGTGGGTAGCCCAGAGGGCAGCCAGGCTAGAGGGGCAAAGGGGACAGCAGGCCTGGCCGAGCTCCCGGGATGCACGGTGTGGGCAGTAAAAGAAGAGCTCGGCTTTGTCCCGGGACCCGCTCTGCCCAGCCTGCAAACAGCACACACCCAGGCCCAGGCCCAAGCGGGACAGGAGGTCAGCCCCCAGGGGCGCTGGGGCCTGGAGACACAAACCGACGCCAGGGAAGGGAAAGAGCCACTGTGTCTTGGCTTTTAATGACAGTCTAGCTGTGGGTCCAAGACAAACAGAAGGGTGGGGGTGTTTCGGGGCCTGACAGAGCCAACCTGGCCCTGCATTTCCTCCAGGACAGAAACCCGGAGATGCGCCTGTCAGGGCATTTCAGGAAACACAGCTCCATCCTTCTTCACAGCTGAGCCACCACACACATATGGTCCCCTCTCAGCTCGAGCTCAGACCACATGCCCACATCTCCCGAGCCCCGATATCCCACAGGTACCCAAACTCAACCTGTCACAGACTCCTCACCCTGCTGCCTGCCTCCCCAACCTCTGCTACGAGTCGTCCCCACCCCTGTGGTCCCAGTGCACACCTCGCACGGGGCACAGGCCGGGGAGCCGCATCCACGAGAGGGAACGACTGTGGAATCAGAGTCATTCCCCTGCCATCTGAGAAAGCGGGAAGTGCGTGGAGCCAGGAGGCGGGAGGCCTGGGTCAGAAATCCCTGCCCTTCTGATCCGGTTTCCTCACCTGACAAACGGGGACAATAAATCTCGGCCTGTCTCCCCTGCCAGCGAGGTGCGAGGAACCAACGACTGTTGTGGAACAGCTGCGTGCCTTCATCAAATGTCTCTTCCGCGCCAGGCTGCAGGCTAAGGCCTTTGCAGACCAGGTGCGACTTACACCCACTTTGCACACGAAGAGACTGAGGCTCAGAGAGGAAAGGTGGCAACCAGGTCAGAAGCTAGGCAGTGTGGATCTTAACTCGGGTCTCAGATATGCCATTCCACCACGCCAGGCAGGGGCTGCCACACTGTGTGCTGGGAGCCAAGAGGGCTAACTGGATTCTGCCCCAGCTCTGCCAGAGGTCCGCTGCCTGACCTTGGCAAGACATTGCCCCTCTCTGTCATCAGGAGTAGTGATGCAAATTTTCCAGACCAAAGAGAATTTCTGCCATGGAGCAATTCTGCCAAGTTGGCGCAGGCACTTCTCCCAAGGCACGAGCGTTTACAACTGTTCATGACGCCTCTGACCTGAATCTGCCAGGGCGCCAATCTCTAGCCGTGAGTGCTGCTGGCCAGGGCCCGGCTGCTGCTGGGGAGAGGGGTGGGGGCTTTGCGTCCTGAGCATGAGAACTCCCGTCCAGTCAAGCGGCGGTCCTGGAGGCCAGGAAACCAGCAGTGCAACAGGGAGGGGTGGCAGGAAACGCCCCTTTGCAGAAGCTTGCCCAGCCCCACGGCCTGCATGAGGCCCCGAGGTGGGCCGTTTCCCAGAGCTGTCTCCTGTCTCCCCCAACCCTCAGTGCCTCCAGGCTGGCCTGCCTGCCGCTGCTGCCACACGGTGTGACTTGGGTGGCTGGCAGATACAGACCGAAGCGCTCAGCAGGTCACTGCTCTTCTTCCGACCACAGCCCTCATCCTCCTCCTTTCCTCCCGCAGGTGCCTGTCCCGGCCCGTGGATGAGTTGGGTGTGTTCAGAACGCTGTTGGCCAACCCAGTTCTCTCACAATTTTATTTAGTTCCTGTAGCCAGTGTCCAGAGCCCCTCGGGTCCATCTGCAGATTTTAAGCACAAGACTCCAGCCTCCCGGGGCACTTTCGCTCCCCACAGCCAGCGCCTGCGCCTGTTGTCAGGGTGCACCCTGGGCTGCTGAAACACTCTGGCTGCCAAGTGCTGGGGGCCGGAAGTGCCCTGACCCAGTGACTGACATGCAAGGGGACAGAAACACTCCAACTCCTTTGGCCTGGTTGGGACAGCTCTGAAATGTGACGTACAATGTCTCCAGAGAACCCTCGTGGGACAGGGCCAAAGTCAGCCTCCAAGGGACTTTGTTTGATGTCCCACCCTTGCTTGGCATCCTTTCCCTGTCCCTCTTCCCCACTCCTTTACCAAATTTTCCTGGGAACACTTCCCCAAAAAATCACTTTCATGCACATCTGCATCTCAGGGTGCGCTCCAGAAGAACCCAACCTAAGAGAGTTGCCAATAAAATTTGTACAAAAATCCAGACTTCTTCTTCTCATGATAAATCTGTAAATCTAGAAGCCTGGGCCCATTCCCACTTGGCAGCAGTTGGCAGGAGCTGAGGAGAGCTGCCCAGTGCAGACAGAAGATGTGCTCTCCAGTTCTCCCCGGTCTACCATACCCCTATGGCACCCCAACAGGCCCTTTCTACCTATTCACATCTCCTGCCTGGCCCCAACAGGCTTGTGAGTTTGCAAAGCCTACAGTATAGTACAGCAGTTAACAACCCAGACTCTGGAGTCGATCAGCTTAAGTTCACATTCCTGGCTCGCCAATCACCAATTGTGCGACCCTGTGTAGGTCACTTAATCTTTCTGTCTCTGTTTCCTCATGTGAAAGATGAGCACCTACATGGACCTCTATGGTGCCCTCTGTGGTTGTTACAGACGTCAGTGGGATACCATGTGGAAAGTGCTTTGTGCAGTATCTAGCACATGAAAAGAGGTCAAGAAATTACTAACATTTGTCCTCTTGGAGTAGATGTGCCTGGTACAATCCAACAGCCCATGTCCAACTACCTGAGATTACCTGCTGCTTCTTCACTCCCCTGGAAGGAATAGCTCTTCCCCCAAGAAGTTTGATCTGACCACTCACCTCTTCCCACTGGTGAATGTATCGGATGAGGCGGGAGAGACGTAGGAGGCGCAGGAGGCTGAGGATCTTGGTGAAGCGGACAATGCGCAGGGCCCGGGCAGTCTTGTAGACCTCCGAGTCGATGCGGGTCTCCACGATGAGGAAGATGTAGTCCACGGGGATAGAGGAGATGAAATCCACCACAAACCAGCTTTTAAGATACTTCATCTTAATCCGCTGTGGGTCCAGGATGATCTCTGTGTTGTCCTCCACCACGATCCCTGTGCGGAAGTTGAGGACCAAGTCGATGAGGAAGAATGTGTCAGACACCACGTTGAAGATGATCCAGGGCGTGGTGTTCTCATCCTTGAAGAAGGTGATGCCCACAGGAATGATGATCAGGTTTCCCACCATCAGCAGCAGCATGGTCAGGTCCCAGTAAAATCTGCGCAGAGACACAGGGGTCAGTTGCCAGGAGGAGAGAGAGGACAAGTCACAGACTAAGAGAGGATGCTCCGAGGGAGAGCAAATGGGAGAGAGAGAAGCCCTGGGAGGTTCTGAGACACTTAGGGAGATGGGCACGTGGGTACTAGGGAAGATGTAGAGATGGGCAGACACAGGGAACGACACAAAAAGAGACTCTTTGTCCACTCAGCTCTTCTGTGCATGCCCCGATGACCAGCTTCCTCCCGCCCCCAAGCCTGCAAGGACAGTCAGGCCGAAAAGCAAATCCAACAGTGACACCCAGAGAGAAATGAGAGGCTGTTTCAGCAACAGCAGTGGCTCACCCCGTACCACCCCAGGCTCAGGCCAGGCTCCTTTAGCCTCCCTGAGGGTCAGCTGTGGCCTGAGACAGGCTGTTGGGCAGACAGAGAGCAGGCGAGGTGCAGACACACAGCAGGTTCCTGGGAGGCAGCAGGCCCTGGCTCCGGCCCCAGCTTTGTCATTGACATGCTGGGTGACATCAAGCAGGTGCCCTCCCTGCTCTGGGCCTCAGTTTACCCACAGTGCAATGACTCCTATATTTCTGACCTGGCCCTCTCCCACACTGGCGCTCTGGTGTCCCCCTTCAGTACATCCCCTATGGTCAGAAAACGTCTGACCATCTCCTTGCCCCGGAGGTTTGGGCAGTGATAGCTCCAAAGGCGGAAGCGGCAAGGAGGGCATTTCAGGTACCGGAGAGGCAGCGCTCCGCGCAGTGGAGGAGACCAGCCAGGGCTTCCAGCTCCATTCTTCTTAGGGCCTCAAAGCGCCTGCAAGTCCCTCCTGAGGGAGGCCTGGAGGAAGCCTCAGGGCAAAGCCTCCGAGAAGCTGAGAAATGGGAGGAGAAGGCACAAAACCAACTCACAGGTCTGCACTGCGCCGTCTCCCCAGCCTAGGAAGGAACTTTCCGGAGCGTGGAAACAGCACACGTAGGCACAGACCCACATCTAGAAGGAACAGCTAACCCTTCCCAGAGACCTGCCTCAGTACCGACCATTCCGGGGCTGGCCCCAGGACCAAAATGCACCACAGAACTGTTCCCCTCTGCTATTAATTTAGACAGATAAAGGTACGAAGCCAGGCAGAAATAAGCATGTCTTCTCCCAGGAGAAACAACCTTTCAGCCATCTTTAATTCTCCACCGCAGGAAAGCCTGGAAGGAGGTGGGAAAGAAAGAGATGAGCTTTCCTCACGTCTTCAGAGGGTCCCACTAAAAACCAAAGTGCCTCTGCCCGAACAGTTCCAGGTTTGCGAAGAAATTATTTCCTCTGCCAGACTCAAACTGGTGCTGTGCAAGGAGGGGGCAGGGCCTGCTTCGCTGAAGGTGGCCGAGACAGCTGTCCTGCATCACACAGCGCAGGCAGGGCAGGGCAGCATCCAGACTGGCAGCTTTTGGCCATTCCTTTGAAAGCCAAGACTTTCAGGGCCTCAAGACAGGGCTTCATGGGGGCTTAGGCTTCTTCTTGTAAGGCTGGTGCCACGAGGTCAGCTTTAGTTCCCTCCCTGCCCCACCCCTTCCTCCATACCAGCTGGGAGAACCTAAGACCTGAGGACCCCCTGCCAGCCTTTGCCCCTCACTACAAAGAACACAGCACATCCACTAATGAGTTGTGGGCCCCGGGAGAGAGGTTTCGGTGTCTATGGGGTGCTCTTGAGCTGTACACACTACCGCATGCACGTCACTCAAAGACAGCTGTGTACACTCATTAGAAGCCACATACAGGTGTCCCCATCCACACACACAGTGTGCAAACACCTCTGTATACACACTGCTGTCACACCTGTCCATTTAATCTTTTAATACAAAACAAATTTTAAAAAAACCTGTAGATACGGAGGCCACTGAGGGCCATGTGGCCCTCCGTACATGAAGCTAATAATACAACCGGGCTGGAGGAGTTTCTAAAATTAACAGAGCGGGCACAAGGCAGCTGGGAATGCTGACTCGGGCAGGCCTGCCACTCCAGTGGGTAGAAATGCTACACTCTCCCCAGCTCTAGTTCCCTCAATTACAGACCACATTCAAGACAGTAATTAACAGGAGAATGTTTACATTTAGTGGTCTTCATAAAACCAAATTATAGAAGGCAAAAACACCCATTTCCTTGCATTCTGACTAATCGTTTCAATCTTGAGCTTCCAGATGCTCAGGGATATTTCTGGCGCCTGGTCTGGGTTGGGGTCGGAATACTAGAGCATTCTTCTCTGCAAACCACCACCCCAGAACATCACAGAGATGCTCGAGAGGCCTCATGATATACTGGGGAGGAGCACAGGGCCTAGAGCCAGCCAGCCTGGGTTCGATTCCTGCCCCAACATTTACCACCACGTCACTCAGCCACTCCATGCCTCAGTTTTCTCATCTGCTCGGTGAGGATAACCAGGGTACCTAACTAGCAGGATGGTTATAAGGAGGAAATGACTTGATATCTGTAAAGTGCTCTGACCACCCAGCTATATTATGAAATGCATAAATCATTCAAATCAACAAATTGGTAGGAAAGAGGTGAGAGAGGAGGAAGATTAAATCTCCCAGGGAAGAGTGAAAGCAAAGCATCTGTTGGGGGTGGGATTGGAGAGGAACCTATAACGGACGCAGGAGAGGTGGCAGCATAAGACAAAGGTCACAATATCCCTAACCGGCCAGAAGACAGAACCTATGTACCTCGGCATACAGACGCCCTGACCTCAGGAAACTCATGGTCCAGTCAGAGGACAAGGCTTGGACAGAAGATGAGCTGGGCAATGCTGTAAGAAACCATCCCGTGTAGGCCGGGCGTCTGGAAAGGGGGGATCCTGGTGGCCTAGGAAGGTAAGACCCAGAAAGTACTTCTGGAGGAGGTGAGAGGAGCCGGGCTGTGGGCTCTGTCCTTGGCCTCACAGACCCTTCCTTACTCTTTGCCAGATGGCTGCAAAGATCCCCGAAAGCCTGCACCTGCCAGAGCCAAAAATGATGTTCAGCACCACGGACAGCACCCGGCACGCCTGCCAGCCCCGTTCTGCTGGTCCAGCCAGGGGAAGTTGGCAACAGCCTCCACACGGCACCCACAGCTCCCTGGCCCCCCTCATCCCCAGGGCTGCTGGTCAGAAGCATCTTGAATGATTCCTTAATGTCCCGGGCATTTTCACTGGGGGTTCCTTGGTAACTGAAAAGCCTTTATTCATAAAGGCCCCCAAACACCTCACATGTATCAAGGGCTTACTCTGTGTTTTCCAGCCATTACTTCATCGAACCCTCACACCGGCACTGTGGCTGCTATTTCACAGGTGATGGCACTGAGGCTCAGAGACGGATCTGCGCAAGACCACACAGCTAGTGAGGACCAGACACAGATGCAGAGAGTCTTTGGGACTCCAGAGCCTGAGCCGCAAGGGTTTGGGGCAGCCCGGTGGGGTGTGGGAGGCAGACAAAGGCTTTCTGATGCTTCTGCATGACGGTGGCTAGGCCCTGCCCAGAGACAAGACAAGCGAAGAGAGGGCTGCAAAGAGGGTTCAAGGCCCATCCTCCTGATGCTGGGGCCTTCTGGGGTGCTCCCTGAGTGAGGAAGTAGCACGCCTCTCCAGTGTTGAAAGCACCCCAGTCATCAGCAGTCAGTCGGTCATGGCTGCACCCATCCTGCAGAAGGGAAAACTAAGGCCCACCTACAAAGGAAGGACCAGTAACATTTCCAAAGCCTCACGCTGGACGCCCAGTGCTCCCTAGCACCCCACTGCCTCTGGAATCATTCATGAATAAGCCCCATGATCCAGGTATGCATCCCTGGTGGCGGGTGCCCTGCCCTAGCAGGGAAGCAATGAACAGCCAGATTCAGACACGCAGAGATGGCACATGTCTGGATTACAGGCCTTGGTCCCTCCAAAGCCAGAGGAACCTCCTCCATCCCAGTGCTCTCCAAAGTGACCAGCGTCCTGGCCAGCAAGACACCAACTGGGCTCTGGAGGCCCCAGCCCCGGCTGAGCCCCAGTATCCCAGAACTCTCTGCCCTCAATCTTGGACCTTCCTTCCTACCTGAACCAGTGGGTCCACCCAGGCAGGAAGGCGGCCAAGGGCTGACATTAGAGGGGCAGGTCCATGTGCAGAAGGAATGGGGATGGCAGAAAGCCAAATAGCCCTTCACATGGCTATGTGGAGCATTTCCTGGTTTGGTCCGAGAGGAAGGTTATTTCCTCAAGGGAGCTGAGGGAAGACAAGATAAGAGGCCCTTGACCCTGAACTCAGACTCAAGGACTAGACCGAGGGCCCTCTCCTTCCCTGGAAACTGAAGAGACAGGAAGGGCAATAAAATGGAAGCAGGAGAAGTGGAGGTCCCAGATGGCGATGGCCTCCTTCAGCCTCCTCTTGTCTGCACTTGCCTTTGAGACATATGCTTATACACACGTGTGTGCATATGCACACATACATGTACATGCATGCACATGTGCACAACACACATGAAACCATGAATGCATTTTTGTAAACACACTCTCGTCTATGCACCTGTTTTGCCCTTGTACATGCCTCCATTTGCACACGTGCATCCCTTCTTGCACACACCCACTTGCAAACATTTTGGCACAAAGAATATCCACTGGGAATCCTGTCAGCTGGAAGAAGGAGAATGTCATTGTTTTCTCATTAAAATCTTTCCCATCCTTCAAGATTCATCTGAAGAGCTACCTCTTCTGGGCCTCTCCAACCTCTGACCAGGGGAGCCTCAGCCCAGCCTGAGCCCTGGTTTTAGCTCTCCCAGGGCACTGTGGGCTTCTGGAGGGCAGGGGCCTTGTCCCAGACACCTCTGTGTCCCTGCAGTGCTGACTGCATCCTGTGGGTCTCCGTGATTTCTCCCAGGTGAGAAGCACACCCAGAGCCCCATCTGCCACCTGCTCCTGCTGTGCAGGCAGCTCCCACTCAGACACCACTCCCAGCGCCAGACCTGCATTCCCACCTGCCTGCAAAATGTGTCCACCTGGAGGGCCTGCTGGCTCCTACACCCAGCCCGTCCAGAGCCGAACGCAGCACCACCCTCCTCAATGCTGAGCGGCACAGTCTGCATTAATCCCCTGGTCTCAAACCCTCACAGCCGTCCCCACTGCTTCCTCTTACCTCCTACCTACCCCCTACAGCACCCCCAGCAGCTGCTAAGGCTCAGCGGGCTGCTCTATCGTGGCTTCTGATCTGCCCCTCACCCCTTCGCACTTGGACCCTTGCCCCGCCACCTCCCTGCTCTCCAGCCGCCATTCTCTTTCCCTCCGACTCACACGCTCTCTGGCTTATCTTTGCAGATATATTGGTTTTGGTGGACCCCCACTGACTGCAGAAGAAAGTTCGAGCTCTTTGGTCTGGCACCCAAGTCACCCCTTCCCTCTCCTCCTGCCACCCGCTTCACAGTAGCCACCTGGACACCCAACCTCTGGCCTCATCTCCATCCACATCCCATTTCCTCCTCCTGAGAACCGCCATCTTTGGAAATCTCTTCTCTCATCGACAGCCCAGCTCAACTGCCACCTCCTCCAGGAAGTCTGTCTAACCATGGCCCCTGCTTCGGGCTTGTGCCTGTGTGAGTGGAGGTCACACTCTGCCCCTTTTGTTGGGCACCACCTGACTCTCCTTCCAGCACCCCCCAACAAATCAAGGAACCTGAGACTCCAGGACTCTTCGTGTCTGAGAAAGGGATGGGAGCTGGGGATTCTCCCTCCATTCCTGATCTGTCCCTTGGTTTTCCAGGCCCAGCAAAGATACTGCCCAAGGTGACAATGAAGACAATGAGAATGGAGGAGGACAACAGTTGACATCTGCTGGACACTTACAATTTGCCAGACACTAATCTGAGTACCTTATATGGACTATTTTATCTAATCCTCATAAAAGCCCTATGAGGTAGATACTATTGATTATATCCATTTCAAAGATGAGGAGACTGAGGTACAAGAAGTTGAGACATTTGCTATATACGGTGGATCAAATATTCAAACCCAAACAGCCTGACGTCAGAGGCCCACTTTCTACCCACTCTACAGAGAAATAAGTGCAGCCAGTGGTGTTTCATACTCCCAGACTCTGCGCCTCCTTCCCCGCTCCTCTCCCTCCCAAATCTCTTCACCCTTAACCTCTTCACTCCCTGACCCCTCTACCTCTCTGCTTACGCGAACCTCAGCTGTGTCTCAAGGGCATCGCTCTCCCAAACCCCTCACTCCTCAAGGTCAGGGGTGAGTTAGCAGCCTTCCCTCTCCCTACTGCTGCCACCTCCTGCCTGGGGGAGAAATGTCTGCGAGATCCTTTGGGCATCCTGTCCTCTGCTGGCCATCCTTCCAGCGTCCATCTGCTGTCCTCGGGGAACTTGGCCATGCTGGCACCTGGTCCACAGCCTCCCGTTCCACTCCAAATCCTGCCACCAGAACCCTGGGTGACTTCCAGTCCAAATCACCAACCCAGACAATGCCCCAGCCTTGTGGTAGCTTGAAACCCTGACTCCGATGACCCACTCTCGTCGTCCGTCCCGACGGCACATCCTGGGCCATGTCACCATCTCCACTGCTCCGCTCTGCAGTCCTCTCTCGCGCCCGCCTCCCTCCCTGCCAGAGCCTCCTCCAGCAGAGCTGCACCTATTCTTCAGCCGCCCGGGGCCTCCAGGCTGCAGGCTCCTCCGGTTCTCCCACAGCACCCTCCTGCCTGCTCCCAGCCACCCCGCCTCGGACAAAATGGTCCAGCTCTCTGACACCAACCTCCTAACCCCCTCCCCCTCCTCCGGGCACCTTCACAGAATCACGGCTCCGGCATGCGGCCACCATCGACCCCTACTGTGTTGACATGGGGGCTGTGCAGAGATCCCCACAACCTCAGCCCTGTCCCACCACGTATCGACGTCCTTAGTTTCTGTGCCTCAGTGTCCCCCGCGTGGCTAGGCCCTACCTCGACCTGCCCATCCTTCCAGCAGACCCCAGTAAACCTTCCCGCCCACTCTCCACAGCAGCTATTTCGAATTTCCTCCTTGAGGTTCTGAAACCACCGCTTTCCCCCTTAGTCTCAGCAGATAACCCCACCTTCTACTTCAGAGAAAAGAGAAGCTGCCAGAATGCTCCTTCCTCTTTCTGTCACCAGACTCCTGCCTTGCGGCCCCTCCCTCACCCCTCACCCCGCTCCCCACCTGCCAGTCCCGGGGAGGTGGCGGCTCCCCTGCTTGCCCTCTTGATGCCAGTGCCCCTGTCCTCGCCAGGGACCCAACCTAGAGAAGACAGGTTATCTCTCTCGCCTGCCTCTTCCATCTCCCACTCTCTGTGATCCTTTCCTAAGAGCTTTTCCTTTTAAGCTCTTTAAACTTAAAAATAAAATCCCTCCCTGGACCCCGACTGTCTCATCTCTTGCCGCTGAGACCCGGGCTTGGCGGAGGAGCTGTCACAGCCCCCGCCCTCTCACTCCCACCCCCTCCGCCCAGCACTTCTCTCGGCGGCCGGCCAGTGAGCACCCTGCCGCTAAATCCAAGGTCACTTCCAGTCCATTTCTTCCTTGACCCTCAGCATCCTGTGGCCCCACAGACTATGCTGTCCTGCGACGGTCTCCTTCCTGCTTCCAGGATACCCCACTCTGCTGGGATCCCCCACTCCCTTCCCATGGACGGTCCTTTCAGTGTCTGTGTTCCTTCGGGCCCTCACCTCTCTGTGCACTCTCCTGGGTGACCTCGCCAACCCCCATGGCTTCATTTTCTGCTGGCTTGCAAACCAGACCTCCCTCTTGGCTCGGCCCCCATGGATCCACTTACGGACTGCACATCTACACCTGGATGTCCCAGAGAACCTCACCCTCAACATATTCAGATACAACTTAACAGCTTCCTCCACAAACTCTTGTGCTCCCAGAAAATGGTGCCACCAGACATCCAAATGCATAACCTAGAGACCTGAAGTCTCCTGTCTCCTCACCCACCAACACTCAGTCATGCCGGCCCAGCGAGTCCCATTGACCCACCACCTGGACTGCACCTGCAGCAGGACCCCACAAAGCTCAGGCCAGGGCTGGGGTCACCAACCTCTCTCCCATCCACTCTGCACATTTTGCTAAGCCCAAGGTTCCTTTCATACTCCCCACCACTTCCCACCTGAAACCCCGGTCCTCGTGGCAATCCTCAAGGCCCTTCCTGATCTGGACTCTTCCCCAGCCCCCTCGCACACTCTGCTCCAGACAGACTCAGCGGCTGTCGGTGCCCCCGCACACCGCGCTGCCCTTGCCACGGGCTTCATCTCTGCCTGGAACTCTCTGCCCCACGTGTGCCCATCCCATCCTCCCTGGTTCGAAGGAGGCATCAGTCCCCTCTGGGAAGCCTTCGTTGTATCCTAAGAAACCTGGCCAGCTGCCCCTTGTAGGGGCTGCCCCGGCATGGTATCGATCACACTATACTGAAATTGCGTCTGTGACCGTATGACTTCTGGTCACTCGGCTCTGACTGCAGCACAGTGCCTGTCCCGTGGAAGGTCCTAATTAATACATGAACGGGTGGAAACATCTGAAGGAGCGGCCAGGTGGACGAAGGAACGCATGCCACACACGCCTTGGGAGCCAACGGCTGAGTGGCAGGGAGCCCAGCAGAGGCCACATGAAATGGGCAGCCCTCTGAGACCCCGACGACTTCCCACCAGGCTTCCACAGCCTCCGATGGCCGGGGAAGAATTTGTCACAACCAAACCCCCAAGATTCCAAGACTCACAGTAACAGCCACCGGCACACGCTGAAGATCATGGTGTGGAAGTGGCAGAGAAGGAAGGGACAGGCTGGAAGTGGCGGAGATGGGAGAGGAACAGGGCACAGGCCGAGAGAAACGTGAGGCTGGGCTCTCTGACAGGACAGGGCGGGAGAGGGCTGGTGGGAGACACTGTGGCTAAAGGCTGCAACCAAGGCCTGCGTTTCCAGCCTGAGCTGTGCAGGCTGGAGGTGGCAGAACAAACCATGCCCCCTTGTTATGGGCGCAGCCCTGCGTAGGGATTTTAAGGATTCTGCTTTCTCCCCAAATAGGCCTGGCCGGGAACCCAGCAGGTCCTGGGAGAGGGGAGGGGCAAGGGAGGGGGCAGCTCCATGGCTCTCCCAACCCACACTGCTCCCCACACAGGCCAGGAGGAGCCTTAGCTCCCCGCTGCCTGTGAGCTCCCCAAGAGCAGAGACGATGTCTCTTCCTTCCCCACGAAGGGAACAGACCGCTGGGCGGGGGTGGGGAGGGTCTCGGTAAATACCTTATCGTGAAATGGACGGAAGGACGGATGGATGGAAGACTATTGCCAGAGGGGAAAAGAAGCCTGCCAAAAATAAAAAAGAGCTCACTAAGTCATCAATATTGATCACTACTAAGCGGTGGGGTTACCGCTGACTTGATTTCCCTCATCACACCTTCCAACATTTTCTACACTCCCGTAACAATCAGAAAGTCAATCTACCTTTAAACAATGACCAGCGTCCTTGCTGACCCTTGCTGTGAAGGGTCCTCTACCACGTGTTGGACAGAAACATAATGTCGGTCTGCAGAGAGCTCCCCGGTGGTCGGCGTGAACACAGAGCAAAGTCTCTGCGGTGACTGGGAGTCAGAGTGGGACTTTCTGGGGCCAACGGTGAAGGTGGAGAAAGGGAGGCCACTCGAAGGGCAGGTGTAACAGGTGGAGGAGACCAGCTTAACGGCACACACGTGCCAGCCCACGACAGTCACGTGACACACACAGGGACACCTTCCTCCCTTCGCCCCCAACCATGACAGCTGTTTGAAAGCATCTACCAATCCCCATGCCCCACCCCCGACCCGCCCAGGCTCCTGATTGTCACACCCCTCATGATCCCACGCGGCCGAGGAGCTGCTGGCTCCTTCTGCAGTAGTGGTGGTGGCGGTGGTGGCCATGGTGGCTGTGGTGTTCTGCCCTGGAGTGAGCAGGAGTCCTCCCTGCCTGTGCCCCCGCCAAGCTGGCCACTCAGCCCCTCCCGTCCCTGCTTTTCCCTGACCCCAGGGTCTCCCAGCTATACTAGATGAGCTGCTGTCTCCCTCCCACCTCCGCTTGGCCACTGGGGCTCTATTTTTAACCCACCTTGAAATCTCTGACTCAGAATCACAGGGCTGCCAGGTAGCTGCTTCCTCGGCCACCCAGGGCTGCCTCAGACATAGTCAGGTTTCCAGCCAAGGGCACCTAGGGCTTGGTTTATGGGTGGGTTGTTTGGATTTTAGCAGATCTTCTAATTCTTCTATGCTTATCAGTGACTCGAGGAACAACATTTGTTTTGTTTTGCTTTTTCAAGGCCCAAAAATGACCCTTCACCCCTGCCTCTTCTAAGGCACCTCCCCATCTTGAACTGAGGGCCTGGCCCCTCGTCACACAAGAGCGAGTTTCAGCCACTAGTCCCCGGGGAAGGTGAGCTGTCTCAGGGCTGCAACTGACCGAATCTGCGCTTCCTGCCTGTGCTCCTTCAACCACGCAGCACAGTGCCGCTCAGACTGGAATGTGCGCTCACACCACCTGAGGCTCTTTCTAACATGCAGACTTGGTGGACTTCAGCAGGTGTGAGGTGGGGCCCAACATCTGCATTGCTAGCAAGCTCCCAGGTGATGCAGAGGCTGCTGGTCTGGGGACCACACTCTGAGCAGTCAGGCTATGGCAGATGGTATGATGGTTAGGTACTCCACTGTGTGGCCTTGGACACATCACTTAACCTCTCTGAGCCTGTTTTCTCATGTGTTTGCACATGAGAGCATTCATCCCCATCTCTAGGATTCTGGGAGAATCAAAGGAGATAATACTTATGCCATGCTGTACTGCTGGCCTTCAACATCATTATCATCATCTTATGACCACTAAGATGCAGGTCCTGGCCTGAGAGTTGCAGGATCCTGGGGGAATGGACCAGTCCTAGCTCAAGAAGCCCTCAGTCTGGGGGATGGACAGGCCCACCTCTCAGGGGAGCAGATGAGCCGGGCCAGTGCCATGGCAGACGGGGCCTGGGGAGGGGAATTAGAGTGTCTGGCGCTGCACTCCATGGGCTGGGATGGCTAGAGGTGCAGTTTAGCCAGGCTTGAGCAGAGGCAGCATGGTCTGCTGGGTACTAAAGCCTCAAAGAGGAGGCAGGGGCCTGAGTGTGTCCATAGGTCAGAGGACAGCACTGTGGCTAGAGCCCAGGGGTTGCAGAAGGGAGGCCCATGCTACGCAGCAGAAGGCGTCCAGGATAGAGGCCTGAGAGTCTGAGTTCTAATCCCATCTCTGTCTCTACCTTGCTGTGTGACCTTGAGTATGTCCCCGCCTCTGTCTCTTCCTCGGTTTCCCCATTTGCACAGAAAGAATGGAGCTAGACAATCTCTAAAGGAATGCTGAATTCCATGAATCTCTGCAGTGCAGAGGCTAAAGAGGTCAGCCAAGGGCAGCCGATCAGACTGAAAGCTCACTAAGGGAAGAATGCACTCAAGGCATCCTGACATCCCATCACCCCAACCCAATACCGGTCTGACGAGAAGATGGGGTATATCCTGAATGCCATCCTGAGAACTGAGAGCTCTTCTGGGGGACAGAGGAGCTGTGAAGGCTGCAGAGGAAGAGAGTTCCTTGAGAAAGCGATTGTGACTGCACCTTCTCAATGATACGGCCGAGGCCAGGCCTGGGCAAAAGGAACGCTTCCAGATGCAAGCCATTGCCTCTCTGCTGGGCTGGGACCTCCTCTGGAGACCTAAGTTTGTACATGCACAGAGACACACAGTGCATACGTACATGCACACGCATGCAGGCACACACGCACATCCCACACTGCACAGCAGGGGACAGCTGCTCCGCAATGCTCCAAGCTGCCAGGACTCTGCGTCCCCTCCGGTCAGTGACCTAACCTCTCCGTGCTTCGCTCAGCTGACAAGACTATCTGGGGAAAATTGGGGAGGGGACTAGGAGTTGGAGAACTTCTCAGCTTACAAGAATCAAAGAAGACTCAAACACCACTCCCCCAGGAGCCTCCTGTCCTACCACTCAGGAGAATGGAACAAAAATAGGATATTGTTGTGGAGTAGCACGGGAGCACACCCTCGGGAAATTAGGCAGGAGAGCTCATCTGCTCACGCAGGAAGGAGCTGCCAGTGTGCCGGAAGAAACAGGCTCGGGTTGCAACATGAGGCATTGGGGATGGATTTGGCGCAGACCCTGTCAAGGCCAGGAAGCCCTGGTCACAGGAGGGCTGCCCCAGAGAGGGAGCTGAAGAATGACTCTGGGGGGTCTACATAGCCCCTTTTCTCTGGGATGGGGGCTGGGGGCCAGTCAAGCAACAAGGAGCTCCCCGGGGGGGCCTGGGCTCTGACGCAGAGCCGCCTTCTCTCCAGGAAAACAGTCCTAAGGAGGAAGCTGAGCAAGGGCCATGTTCCCTGAGGTCCAGCCCGGCCCCAGAATTTTATAATTCTGAATCCTAACGATCTTCGAGGAAAAAAAGGGGGGTGACTCCCTGGAGAGAGAGGCCTGTCCCCAACAGGCCTGGGGGCCGCGCTGAGTCAGGATCTTACCCCAGGCTCTCGTGACACTGAGGGACCGCGGCAAGCGCAGTGCAGTCAGAGAACCGCAGACTGTGCGCACGGGAGGGGCCTGAGGGATGCCCGGGTCGTGGGCCCCCAAAGTCACGGAGGCAGAATCACCTGGGTACTTCCCCAAGCCGTACCTGCCTGGCGCCTGTGACTGCATGAGCTCCCGGGCGACTCGAAGCGGCCAGCACTTTAGGGGACCCACCCCTTTCTGCTCCCATTTTTGGGTGAGGAAAACAAAGCTCAGAGAGGTGAGGCCTCGGCTAAGTCCACACAGCTGGACGGCGCAGAGCCGAGGCTTCCACTGGCCGGATTCACAGGCTTGTCCCCTCAACTCTGTCCCCAGAAGCTACAGAGCAACCCAAAGGCATGATGACTCTGAGACAGGATGAACAGCTTCCCACTTCCGTCCTCCGCCAGTGCCAAAGTGGGTGGTCTTACTGGCCTGTCCCAGGGCCCCCCAGCCACAGCTCTCCAGTGTGACCTGCAGTCTCCACGGGTCCTCACACTCTGAACCTTCTTAGGCCAGGTCTGAGCATCCAGGAGGGGACAACATGGTTGGGGCCCTTTGCAAGAGGGCATTTCAGCTCATTTTCCTTAAGCTCCTGCCGTGTCAGTCCCTGGTAGGATGCCCAGGGACAAGGAAAAGAAAGCCTGAACTCTACTCCACAGGGCCCGGACCTGATGGGAGGGAGGGCCCTCGACAGGCCACAGCAATGACACAGCATGCCAGGGAGCCCCTCCTTGCTGAGGAGAAGCCTCAGCAAAAAGATGCCCCTAAGTAAGGGATCCCCCACCTGTTCCAGGACCACAGGGGCCGAAGACCTCCAGGATCACGCCTGGCTGGGCCTGGGCAGAGTCCCCAGAAAGAGGGAGGGGGACTCTCATCAGCAGTACTGGTCAGCAGTGCTGTCCCTGCCCTGCTGGCTCAATCTGCGCTAATGGGATCAGGACTGAGGGTTCAATACCTATTTGGCCAATTGGCTTTGCTCTCTTCTCAGCCTCAGGCTGAGCCCCAACCCTGGACATGGAGAGAGGAAAGGAGTTTGCTGAGGTCACACAGCAGACCAGGAGACACGAGGGCAAATTTAGAGTGGGGGGAGCAGGCAGTTCCAGGACAGGCAAGTGCAGATGAGAAGACCCAGGGCTCCAGGCTGGGCCAGCCCCCATGCAGCACGAAGTCAGGCCCTGTCTGCAGAGTGTCCTCTGCTGGACCAAGTTTCTTCTAAAGGTGCTACTGGCATTGATGAGACCTGTGGACCTGAGGGTCTTTCTTGTCCCTGGGGAAGGGAACAAGTACCTTCATATCCTCTGTAAGTGGGAGAAGCCCATGACTGGCTTTGGCACTGAGTGGCTGGGGACTCACGTTAATCATTGACAGGGGCTGCTCCAGCCTCTGACGGGAAACTGCAGGGTAATTACTTCTGGGCTCCCGGCCACACGCTCAGTGACATTATTGCAGCAGCAACACCTGCCTTCTGGGCCTAATACCGCAGGAGAAGGGAGTCTTCTCAAAGTCTGTGCAGCTGGGGCCAGGGCCCAGGGAGCTCCCTGGGCTGCAAGGACCAGGGTGCACACACAGGCAAACACACACACACGTACTCAGGCAGCATCTCAGGCGGACAGTGGTATCGGCCCAGACTCCTCAAGGGTGAAGGGCAGAGCTTAAGGAGAGCAGGTTCCAAGAGGCAGGCTCTCAACAACCTGCCCTCAGTGCCTGCCAACCCTATCCCCAACCAGGTGTCCCCTTAGCTCAAGTTCCCAAACACCTGCTCCCATGGAAGTGTACAGAATGGTCTCTCTTTCCTTCACATCCAGCACAGATTTGCTTCCTCCAGGAAGCCTTCCCTGACTCTCAATCCATACCGGTTTATTTCTTGTCTGCCTTCCTCCAAACCAGCACCGGGACCCTAAGAGAAGCTGAAATCCTCCTCTCCTCTTTGGCAGGAGGGTAGTGACCCCCAGCACCATGATGGGTGAAACCAGTCTTGGAATGGACTATGTGGTCTTCTGGGTGCCATGGCCCCTCAGCTTGTCCCTCCTCAAGCCCAGAGATGATGTATGAGCCAGCTCCGTTATGTATTAATTTCTGAAAGCCTCGTTCACGCAGACATAACACATCCATCCACGTGGGTAAATGCTTAGATAGACACAAAATCATCAGCAGCCAATTATCAGGCCCCAGCAGCTGCCACAATCAGACCTGGAGGCCCCGCTGCTTGCCCCACAATTCGTGGTAGCCCAGAGCCCGGCGCGGTGGGGTGGAGCGAGCCCCTCTGTGGATCTGGTACACCTTGGTGCCCAGCCCTGAGCACCGCCTTGCAGGTGCCTAGGCTTGAACACCAGACAGCTGCCCCAAACAATGAGAGAGCAGAGTGGGGTGGGGATCGGTCACGTGTTAGATTTGGTGGCTCTGGCGTCGGCAGTGGCGGCACTATTTATTTATAATTTGTACTTTACCTCCCAGAGAAAACCAGAGGCAGCTGGCTCAGATGCTAAGAGGTGTAGGTTCTCAGGGAGCTTAAGGACAGCAGGGAGGGCTTCCTAAATGGAGGGCACTGAGACTGGCTCGAAGGCTTTAAGGACTCAAGTTCCTGACCCCAGACCAAGCCCTTATCTTGGTCACAGACTGAGCCCTGGCCCTAGTCATGGTCTGAGCCCTGATCCTGGCTGATCTTGTCATGAGCTGAGCCCTGACCCTAGTCACAGACTGAGCCCTGATCCTGGTCACAGTTTGGGCCCAGACTGAGCCCCAACTTTTGTCAGAGACAGAGCTCTGTCCCTGGTCACAGACTGAGCCCTGATTCTGGTCCCACATTGAGTCCTAAACCACAGACCAGCTGCAATTCCTCACTTCTCCGAGGGATGTAATGAATAGACCATGTGACCGTCTATTTCTCTGGTGGACAGAACACAGACACCACTGGCCACTTGTCCCCTTTTTGCCTGAACCCCAATCACCTCCATCCACAAACAGGGGCGTCAATGGCACCTGGATATGGTTCCAAAACCCCAGAGGTGCCCACCCGGGTCAGGACCAGCCAGGGGAGGGGTAGGTGGGCAGGCATCCTGGCCCAGCAGCCCCAGGCCTGGGGTGAGGATGGCATGTCTCAGCCACCAGAGTCTTCATTCACGGAGAGACTCCTTTCTTACGGGACGAGACTAAATTATGATGGAACCCTGAAAATACCTATCACCCCAGAAAGACAGTTGTGGGGCTGGAATGACATAAAAAGCCTCCAAGTGACAAGACCACCCAGGAAAAGTTCAGTCTAGAAACTCTCTGGCTGGGAATTTGGGGGTGAACTTAAGCTTGAAGACCTTTGGAGACAAATGTGGCTTGGGCTGTGGCTTCGTCTTTGCCATGGACTTACTCTGCAACCTTGGGCCAGTCGCTTCCCCTCTCTGCTCCTCATCTTTAAAAAAAAGGCTCTAGGCCAGGGGCTTGCTAAAGCCTCTCCAGGCCCCATACTCTGAGACCTGATAGATTTCCTGTGCCTGCTGATCCCACCTTTCTGAGTTCCTCCTCAATGTTGGTTTTTTCTTTTGCTCATTTGTTTGTTTTTTGAGACAGGGTTTTCCTCTGTTGCCCAGGCTGGAGTGCAGTGGCTCAGTCACAGCTCACTGTAACTTCAGTCTCCTGGGCTCAAGCGATCCTCCTGCCTCAGCCTCCTGAGTATCTGGGACTACGGGCATGCACCACCACACTCAGCTCATTTATTTTTTTCCTTTTTGTAGAGACAGGGTCTTGCT
Organism: Avahi laniger; assembly: GCA_963575035.1. Lineage (NCBI taxonomy): Eukaryota > Metazoa > Chordata > Mammalia > Primates > Indriidae > Avahi > Avahi laniger. The sequence continues at coordinate 39,860 of CAUYSK010053131.1, forward strand.
ATGTTGCTCAGGCTGGTCACCTTCCTCCTCAAGGTTTTAATTCTCAAGAGAATGTTTTCTTGAACTACTTGTGTCATTAAATTTTTTTAAAGCTAACAGATAAAGGAGAAGAAGGAAGAAGAGGGAAGGAAGGGAGAGAGAGAAAGAAGGGACAAGCTTCAGCTTAGAGTCGCAGAGACCAGGGTCAAATTCTAATTCTGGCACTTTACAGCTGTATGATTTGGAGCAAATCTCTTTCTCTCTTTTTTTCCTCTCTCAGAGCCATACCTGTAAATTGGGGATAATACAACTATTTTGGGGGCCGCCGTGAAGAGTAAATGAAATAGGACATGCAAAGCTCCTGGCATAGCCTGGCACATGGTAGACGCTTCGTCAATGGTGGTTATTGATTGCGAACCCACCTGGCTTTAGTTCCTATTGATTCGAGTCCTTGATTGTAAACTCAGACACCTACAGAGGTCAGGAGCTAAATGATATGAAGATGGCTGGGTGGAAGGCAGAGGCCTTAGGGACCGCTGCAGACAGGCGCAACTGGAGAACAAAAGCCAGTATGAAGGAGGCAGCCTCTAGTCTCCTCCAGTTCCCTGCTGCATGCTGGGCAGGTGGGGCCAGAGCTGCCAGAGTTCCCAGGTGTTCAAGAGAAGCCCAGAAGCCATATTTTATGTTACATCTTTCTATTTTAAAACATTGGCTATGTTTTGTTATGACACATTATGCTGGCCAAACAGAACACATCTGGGTGCTGGTGTATGTCCAGAATATATCCACGGGGTACTATTTGGCATCCTCTGATCCAGTGTTGCTCAGTCTTATCTTGCATGTCCTTGGTGATGGGGAGCTCACCACCTCTCTATGCTGCCTCCTGTCTCAGTTCTGGGTGGGTGTTAACGGTAGAGAGTGTCTCCAGTGGCTTCCTAGCCCTTGGGACTGCAGACTTCCAGGCCCTGGCAATGCTTTCTCAGTAAAGAAGCCCGGCTGGCGAAGAACATCCTCTCCAAAGCCAAGACGATGCCCCTGTCCTCCTGCAGCCCTCGCTGGCTGGGAAGTATGAATTCTTCAGCATCCCCTGGGCGCAGACACGACTGTCTGGCGGGTCGCAGTAGCCCTTCTATTAATTAGCAACTGGCAGCAGCAGTTTTGTAAGAGCCCTTGAGCCAAGCAAGCGTGTGCTGGAGCCGGCTGCCTCCTCAGTTATATGACAAGCCTCCAGGGGACTAGGGGCTGGACCTTCTGCTCTGGGTGAATTCCCTCAAGGTGGCCAGTGTTGTGGCAGGCACAAGGGTCACCCAGGCTGCTATGACACTTGTCAGCCAAATCATTTGCATGGAGGCTAGTGCCTTCCAGGGTAGGAGGGGGCAGGGAGAAGTGACAGTCAAGTCCAGCCCACAGGGAGGCTGCTAGGCATGGCCGGGGGCAGGCGAGCCGGATATAAAATTGGACAAAGCCTCTGCTCAAGGTGCCAAGGCAGCCACTGTTACTCTGTTACTGGATGCCTCTGTCCCCTCCTGGCTGGCCACTGCCAGAGCCACCTCACACGGGCTCCCCTGCCTGTCACCTCTGAACTCTCTCACTGACAACATCTGCTCCCTTCAGGAAATCTCACGCAGCACGGCAGTCACCGAACTCCCTGCCCCTTCTCCCCAGCCGGGCCCCCCCCTCTGGCCCTTCGGATGGGAGAAGAGCAGCAAGAGTGGTGGGACAGGATGGATCAGCGACTAGTGGGGGCCCTCTGGCCACCTGGTCTCCACCTGCCCACCCCCCCAACAGCCAGCATCCAGGGCCAGCAGGGTTCAAGCAGCAGGGCAGGATGGGGAGACGAGCAGACTGTGAATCCAGCACCCCAAAGTCTGCAGGCTCGTCTTGGCCCAGTCCACAGACTTCACCCTGCTGTCGGGACTGGGGGCCAAGGGCTCCAAGGCCAAAGGGAGAAAGCAGAGGCCCTGCCCTCAGGGAGCTCAGTTAGGGAGCTTAGGCTGAGCATGGAACACGCACATGGCCGATCACCTCAGTACTCCAGGCATGGTCCTGGTCGGTGCTCCAGCGGCATTAGCATCGTGTGGGCACTTATCAGAAATGCAGCATCCCACCCAGCCCAGAACTATTGCATGGGAATCTGTACTTTAAAAAGATCCCCAGGTGAGTTGGATGACATTACAGCACGAGAAGCTTCATTATAACAGACACATCCAAACGCTCCAACCAAATGCCCCAGGTGGTCAGGGAAGGAGAGATGGACAGCGGCCAGAGTGGCCTGAGAGTGTGTCCCAGAAGACCCAGGGACACTGGACCTTAAAACAACAGAGAGAGGGCAGATGGACAGGCAGACAGACCAGCACCGCTGGAAGCTTCCTATGTAAGCCAGGCTCCCTGACAGCCTCAAAGCCTAGCAGCTCACAGCAGCTAAGGGGAGCGAAGAGGTAGGGCCAAGCAGGGGAGAAGGCAGCCTCATCATGTAGCCACCAGACCAGGAACTGGAGCCTTCCGGCAGGGAGAACCTAGAGCCCAGGCCACTCTAACCGGGCAGTGTGAGGATCCTGGTCCTCTGCCTCTGTCGGGTTTCTGTGCACCCGGCATCATGGGGGCACCTCGGCCCTGAGCGACACCAGCCCCACCTTGTCAGGTGGGGCAGGTCTCATCCCTGCAGAACCGTGCTGCCTACTGTGCCAGCTGACAGCACCACCCAGGCAGCTCGCCTCGGAATTCCCCTCTGCAGCGAGGCACTCTTCCCCTCCAGTGCTCGCAGGGCCTGCAGCTCCTTCCAGCCTGGCACTTCGTACTAGAGCAGCAGCAGCGGCATCCCTGGGCAGTGGCCCCCAGGAAGGCTCACCCAAGAAGGGCCTCAGAAACCCCAGAGCCAGAGCCAGGTTGCTGCCTCATTCCCCTTCACCATCTCCTTGAGAGGCCCAAGCCCCAGATTACAGAGGGACCCGCCCCCCCGGCCACCAGGCTCCAGACAAGTCTGGCTCTAGGAGGCCAGCACCCACCTCCTGCCAGGTCCAGGCTCTTCTGGGATGGCCTAGAATGGGGTTCACAACTTCAAGCCCCCAGGTGGTCCTCAACTTAGGGGACCACAGACACCAGAAATTGAGTGCCACACTGCACGTGTGTGGATATCTATGTATCTTTCTGGACAGACACTATAGTTTCCAGCAGGTTCTCAGGGAGGTTTCTGATCCCCCGAAGTTCAGAACCCCTGGACTGAGCCAAGGACAGAGGCCCATGTGATCTGCCCAGGACCAAGGGGAGGAGGTAGTGAGGGCAGGGGAGGTGTGTTCACACAGTTCACCGCAGCTTCTCACCGCCGCAGGGCAATCACAGCTGTGCTAATTTGCGTATGACATAGCCATAGGTGACAGGAACCCCATTTTCTAGATAGGAAAACTGAGGCTCAGAGTAGGCTCATTACCCAAGCAGGATCCCATAGCATAGCAAACAGGGCTAGGGAGGTGATAGGAGGTGAGTAATGGCAGTGACAGGGTGCCAGGGACCCATAGCAGGAAGTCAGCTCACGCTACCCATGGGACCTGCCAGGCTACTGGCCCAGTTTCCCTGATTTTAGAGCCCAGCTGTTTCTGCCCCAAGGAGAGGACACTTGGAGGCCCCCACTTCCCTTCCCTTCCTCATGGCTTCAGGACGCTCAGGCTAGGAGAGGGCAGGGGCTGGGGATAAGAAAGGCCAAGCTTCTGCCTGCCTCTATTCTCAAGGCTGAGCTAGCTCTGGGGACATGCAATTGTTCCAGAACTGACGTCCCACATAGGGACTTCCCTGCCAGCCCCCACATCCACCCACACAGCCCCAAGACACCCACTCAGACAGACGTCTAGATACACACGCCCAGGCAGACTGCCTGAGCCTGACCAGCTTCTGGGAACGAAACCAGCTACATCTGCGCTCGGGGTTCCCACTCCCTTTCTCTCCTCTTGGTAAAATAGGATTATCCAGATACTATGTTTTATTTGTTCTAGGTTCTCCAGGACACCATTTGTGTGGAAGGAAGGACCCACCCAGGACCCAAGGCCCAGTGAGCTTTGGACAGAAGCCCAGGGAGCAATGTCCCAAGGGGCTGCTGTATCCTGACCAATTCCCTTAACACACCACAAATACAAGTTTCAAAAGGCAAACGGGGAATGGGAGGGGAGGGGAGGCTAGACAGGTTGTGGAGACTGGAGGAGCCATGGGGGTGGCTGGGGCATGGTATGGCGGGGGAAGGGGACAGCCTAGAGAAGCCTATCATTAGCCATGGCCCAGGTTACGCTGGTCCCTCAGAGCGCAGCCCACTCCAGCCCTGGAAAAGGCACCCAGCCTTGCTCCCCAGGAACAGGAGATGCTAGAAGCAGCCCATGACAGCCAGCCCTGAACTCCTAACCTCAAACTCAATCTATCATGGTTTGCTGGCGATTCTTTATTAAACTAATTCTGCTCGATCAATGCTTCCTGCCCGTCGAGATGATGAATACATCCTCAACTGGCCTGAGCAATGCTTGCAGAAGCTCTCATGAAGCCTAAGGTGGGCAATGGGGATGGGCTCCATATAGATGCCCAAGGCCAGTGGCTGAAGCTCTAGGGACTGAGGCTTGGGGTGCTAGGGGAGGTGGGGGTTAGGTGGGGTTGAGTGGTGGGATTTCTAAGCTTAGGAGACTTAGCTAGGCCCTTATGTCTTTGACCTTCTGAAGATGAGACTGTTTTGGCTCAGAGGCAGGAGAGGCATGATCACTGCCCCTCCGGACACACTCTCAGATGGTCTTTCTTGGATTTCTTTCCTCACACCCCACCCAGCTCCAAGGTTGTGCAAAGAGGATGTGGGCTTCCAGCCACCAGTCCCTGTTGCTTATTGCACAAGCCCAAAGCCCCTTTTCCTGTCGCCCTGTTAACAATCCTACTGCATCCCCATCTCCCTGTCCTCACCACCCTCCCCTGCGGCCAGGTCCCAGGCAGCCTGCAGTTCGTGGGAGTTTCTGCAGCAGGGGGACTGCAGACAGACATACCAGGAGGGGCAGAGGTAAGACAGGGAAGGTGGGGAAGGATCCCATTTGATGAAATCAGCCCAGTCCTAACTCTTCACCATCCAAGTAATGGAGACTAGGAGGGCAGGACCCAGTGCCCAGAAGGGCCTCAATCACTGCTTGCTGTCGATGGAGGCTAGGCATGCTTGGGGTTGGTCCTTTGCAGGCCCCCACACCAGGCAATGCGCTTGGTGATGAGAACCCAAACAGAGGCCTTCTGACAGCAAAGACAGCAGAGAGCTGAGCAAGGGTGAGGAGGGTCCTTCAACAATCGCAAGTGCTTGGTACTGGAACAGCCTATCTGTCACCACCACTGAGGTGTTCAGAGAGAGGAGAAACCCGGGACACCTGGGGGGTGGAGAAGACATGGCTCCTGCCCACTCCTACCTAGCTCAGCCTGGGATCCTCAGGCCCCAGTGCTGGCCAAAGGGGAGTCCACTCTTTAGGAACCTGGCACTGGGAACCTAGCCACAGTTCCTCATGGGAGGGTCCCACATAGGCTCACACAATTTGATGACTATGGCTCTGTTCAGCTTGCCCTTTGGTCTCCCTCATCCTCTGGAAAGGGGAACCCTAGATATTAGGGTTAGGAAGAGTAGTCTCTCAAAAGAAAAAAAGGCGGAGGCCTTTGTTCACCACCTATTTTAAGCCATCGAGTGTTGTCTGACTGGTCCTTCCCACCATGAAAAATCTCTCTCATTGGATGGAAAATGGCTTTGCTCTCATTACAAACCCAGCTTCCCTGGAGTTTGCAAAGAGGGCTCTGGGTTGGCAAAATGCTCATTTATATAGGCAGGCAAGCAGGGTAGGCAAGACAGGGAGACAAATAGGGGGCAGGGCCAGAGAGAGACAGAGAATGAGAGAATTAAACTCAGCTCAAAAAGATGAACACTTCCCAGACCTCCATCTCAACACTATGTCTCAGGAAAGCCCAGAGGGGGACTGGGGGATCTCAGGACCTTGACTGAGGTAAGGGTATCCCTGATCCCAACCCCAGAGGCGACCAACAATCCCTCTTTTTGTACAGATATGCCCACAAGCATCCAGCGGTATCTGCTGTTCCATGGCATCTGACTCAGGTGGTGCAGGAGGGGGCAGGGTCCTTCTCCCTGACTGGCAGTCACATTTTTGTTTGGGAACCCACAACTGACCCATGAGAGACCTATCAGCAGCTGGAGCGTGGGCCTCTGGGGTGGGGATGGGGCACTGGACAAGCCTGGGTCACAGGACAGCTGCTCACCAGTCAAAACACCAGGCATCTTCACTGACCACTGTGAGCAAGGTCATGCCGCCCTGCCAGTCTGATGACATCTGCCCAGGGTGCCTGTTCCCTGGTCCACCACTCAGAATGAGGGGCTTGGCAGCTGCAGAAGGCTTGCATCCTGGGCCTCAGGCCCCAGTGACCTCTGTCCTCCAGAGGCCTGGCTGCAGTCTCCCAGGGCACCAAAAGGCAGATAATACCTGCGGTCAGCACCCAAGGATCCGACCTGGCTGCTAAGAGGTCTGTCTCCCTTCATGGCCCTGCCATCTCTGCAGGCAGAATGACCTGGAGCCTCTAGGATGGCCACCCTGATTCTGCAGCCCTGAAGGGGGAGGTGGAATGTGTGGCTTAAGGTGGCAGAGCCCTATCCTGGCTGTGGTTAGGGCTAGGCCACGCTCAGAGCACCTTTTCAGCCTGTCTCCAATGCGGCTCAGACCCGGGAAGACCAGTGTCTGAACACAGAGGAAAGTTCCCAGCGCAGTGCAGAAGGGCTGGGGGTGTCTCGGAGCCTAGAGGCTCCCGGCTTCTCTCGGAGCTCCCAGCGCAAGGAAGGAAGGAAAGTTAACTCCGGCTGGGAGGCAGGGCCGGGAGAGGAAGCGTGCCTGCGACCGCGCAGAGCACTCACAGGACATCGCCGGGCCCCTTACCTGAAGTCGCTGTAGGGGTGGATAATCCAAAACCCCGCCGATTTAACCCTCTCCTGCTCGCGCTCCACGGCTTTCTGGCTGCCGAACATCCTCAGGGAGAATTTGTTGACTCCAGGTTGGAGCATGGCCCCGAACTGGCGCTGCATGAAGCCGGCCTGGCCCAGGCGCACCTCGGCCTCAGGGAGGATCTGGTCGCCGGCGGCCGCGCCTCCCTCCACTTTGATAGCGGTGTCAGAGGAGGGCTGCTCGCAGGAGGCGGAGGCCGGCTGTGGCGGCTGCTGGGGCGGCGGCGGCGAGGCTGCGGGCTGCGCCGAGGCTCCGGGGCGCTCGGGCTCCGCCGCCAGGCCCGGGGGCGTCCTGTCCTCGCCGGGGGACGCGTCGCCCTCGGCGATGAGCCGCCGCTCCTCCACGGAGTCATGCAGGTGCCCGTGACTGCTGCCGCTGCCCGCACCACCGCCGCCGCCCCGGCTGCCCAGCGAGGCCAGGCTCCCGCGGAAGCGCCTGCAGTCGCCGTTCGTGCTGGACTTGGCCGCGCCACGGGCCGGCCCCTCGCTGTCCGCTGCCCCGAGGGCCGCGCCCCGGGACTCCGTGCTGCCCGCGGCCACTGAGGGCGACGGCGAGGGCAGCGGCCGCAGCCGGATGCTCCTGCGGCTGGGGTCTTGGCGGCCCCCGGCCCCATCCTCCTCGGCGTCCTCTTCCTCGTCCATGATCCACGCCTTGGCCCCCACCTGCTGCGGGAGGCTGTAGAGCCGCTTGCGCATGGACGGCGGCAGCTTGTCCATGGCGCCAGGAGCCGGGCCGGGCCGGGGACAGGGGCGCGGCGCCGCGGAGCCGCTCCAGGTCCGCCCGCCTGTCAGTCCGCCAGTGGGGACGAGTCCTTCACAGCCGGCGCCGGGCCGCCTCAGTCGCCCATGCTGCGCGCCGCGGGGAGGCTCCCAGTCCGGCTCCGGGTCCCGGGCTCGCCGCGCTGCGCCTCCTCCCGGGCCGGGCTGGGCGCGGGGACCCCGCGCTCCCTCCCTCCCGCGCTCAGGGGCGCGGCGCGCGGCCCGGCTCCAGGCGCCCCGCCCCCGCGGGGAACAATGGGCGCCGGCACAAGCGGCTCTGCGGCCGCGGCGCTCGGGGAGCCGCTCAGGAGCGCAGGGCGCACGGCCCGCGGCTCCCGCGTGCGTCCCAGCGCAGGCGGGCTGTCCGTCTGTCTCTCTGTCGGGGCTTTGTGGCCGGCCCCCAGCGAGCTCGCCTTCCTCCAGCCGGGCCGGCCCGTCCCGGGGCTCTCGCCGCAGCCGCGCTGAGCCCAGCGGCCCGCCGGGCTTACATCAACGGCCGCCTCCCCCGGAGAGCCCTCCGGCAGCGCTCGGGCTCCCGCGCCCCGGAATATTCATGAAGCCGCCGCGGCTCGCGAGTTGCCATAGGAGCGGTCCCGCGGCCGGGCCTGCCTACCTGGGCTTCTTAAAGGGGCAGAGCGCGCGGGCCAGGGCCGGAGGGGTCGCGAGCTGGCCGGCCGCCGGGCTGCGGGGGCCGCAGTGAGAGGCGTCCTCAGCACTGCGCCCTCGAATGTCTTTCCCTGGCTAAGCGCTGGGAGCGCGCCTCCAGTCTAGGGCTCCGGCTTCGGCGGCGAATTCCCCATCCCAAACTGGAGGGGCGGGGTTTCCCAGTCTCCCTCTCCGAGCTCCGGGCTCGCCTTTCCCCGCCACTTTGCTCCTCGGCGGTGGGGGAGGGTGCGGGTCGTCTGGACGCGGAGCCCCAGCCTTCCCGCAAGCCGCCTGGAGAGGGGGTTTCCGGGAAATGCGCTGCGTCGGGCGGCTCCCAGGGTTTTCCTGTGACATGGGCGGGGGGCGAATCCCGCGCCAGTCTTTCCCCTGCGACGCCTTGCAGCGGCCGGCGAGGAGGGCGTGGGAGAAACTCGGGGAGACACGCACGGGGCGTGCGGTGGGACCGAGCCCTTCGCGGTCAGACTTCGAGGAAATGCGCCTGCTGCAGTCACGGACGCGGGATGCGAGCGCTGGATCCCGGCACTGGTTCTCTCCGGGCTGGTTCTGAGGGGGCTTTGTGAGACGGGCCGGCTGCAGCGCGGAGCAGATGGGCCTGCTCCTCCGGCGACCTGGTGGTACTCTCGAACTGGCTTTGGATCCCCTTCTCCAAATTGTGACACCTCCTGTGTGGACCAATGCTAGGGGAGCTCCTGCTCCACAGACGCCCACCCCTCCCCCCACCCCCAAGCAGCTGCACAGCCCCCACTCCCTTTGAGTCTGCCGCATCCCCAGAACGTCCCCCAGCAGTGTGTCCTCTTCCCGTGGACAGTGTCCGGGCTTATGGACAAATCCCACTGGCTCAGCCTGAGGTATAGCTCTATTCCTCTCCAACACCCTGAGACAGCCTGACACCCCAGATTAGCTCTGAAACGGGGAGCGGGGAGAGACTGGGCATTAGAGGGAAGGGGTTGTCCGGGGAAAGTTGGGGACTGGGTTAATGCTGAAGTGAATCCTCAGCCAAGTCTGACGGGAGGGTCCCCTGACTCTCCCATCTCTCTGAGGAAGAACAGGAAGTTTTCTCCAAATGATTTTTCTACTCTCATTCTTAGCCCACTCGTGACCACCTCCTCTCCAAACCCCATCCAGAACAGGCATTTTAGTGGCGGGATGGGAGGGGGGGAGACACAGCCTGGCAAGGGCTGTTCTGCTCTACCCACTGGACCACCAGACCTCCCAGGAGGTGGGAATGACTGGAGTGATGACATCACTCATAGCTGGCATTTCTACTTTTGAGCAGCTCTGAGCAGACAGTTCTCTGCACAGATGCTGGGAGGCCTAATCCCAGAATGTCCTTGGGTCTCCTTGAGAAGCAGTGTTCTTAACAGGCTGCAAGCCCTGCCTGCCCTGGTGTGCCGGCCACACAGGGGGAACACCTCCATGTAACTCCCTCACTTCTTTGGTTTCTCTGTCTAGCTGGGAGTTAGTCTGCCCTAACCCAGCTCAGGAAGTCTGCCCACACAGGCTTCCCAGTGACCTGAACCTCAGTTATGTTCCCATGGCCCCTTAGCTCCCATGGACCTGAGCACTGGTTACACGGTCTGTGTCCCCTTCTGGACTGAGGTCTCTGAGGGTAGAGCAGGTCCAACTCATCTCAGAGACCTCTGCAGGGTTGACAGAGAACAGATCAATAAATGTCAGCTCTTCTAATGAGTTAGGGACCCTAGAAGTCAGCTGATGGCATTGAAAGGGATCCTTGGAGAAGATGAAGGATGTGACCAGGGTTCTGCTTCCTGGGATACAGCTGCCACAGGCTGGCTAGGAGGCAGGGCTTCTTAGTTCCTCCCCCATAGCACCTCACTTACCCTCAGTTTGGCTAGCAACACCCATTCACAACCATCTAGGACCAACTTGGGGTACAGAAATGACCGTCAGATAAATCAGGCTCACAGTAACCCCTGATGAGGTCTGGCCTCTCCTGTCTGTTCTGTGTGAAAGCCCTAATGGAGGACATCTGTGGCGTGCCAGCAGTCTAGGGACAGAGAAGCCCCAGGTCCTACCCTTGGTGACCTCCAAGTTGTAAGGAGGCTAAACTCATGCTCAGGAGTAGAGGAGAAAACTCAACACAGGGAAGAAATGTGTACTAAATCATGCCCCAACCATGAGAAATTTGAAAGGGAGATCTCACTGAGCTTGGAGTATCTAGGGAGGGCTTCCTGGAGGAGAGGGCCAGACTTGGTGAGAGACATATATCCAACACTTTATACCTCATTTGTTAAACCACAGACAATTGTGATTTTTGTGGGCCCATTGTGTTCAAATTCCAGCAATTTCACATGGCTCATCCTAACATTTTTACTCCCATTTGCAGGTAAGAGAACTAAAGCACAGAGAGGTTAAGTGACATGCCCAATGCCTCAGTGCAAGAAAATGATGGAGCTGGAACTTCAACCAAGGTATCCACAGGTCAGACTCTGCTCTACTGCTCAGTGGGTTCACACAGGTGGGATGGGGTAGGCACGGGGGCGGGAAGGAGAGAAAGCAGAAAGAAGGTGAAGAATGGAGAGGGAATCCCCCTCATTTTGTAATCTCCCCATTACTCCACTCGGGTCTCAAGCCCTCTCCTTTCCAGCACTGCCTAGAAGGCCTGGGGTCTGCTCTGGTTCCTCTGATAACAAGTAGCCAGGACCTGGGGGCCCCAGCAAGGGGAAGGCCCTGCCTCAGGACTGGGCTATGGAGAAGACCTGCTGCTCTCAGCATCCGTGGGGGATCTGGGGGATTCCAGGAGACATATGGGCCCCCTGCAGGGCTGCCTGGGCCTGAGTATCCCTGGAATGCAAACCTAGAAAACATCTGAGTCCAAGAGAGAAGGGGACTGGGGCGGATGGGCTTCCTTCCCTGGAAGGGCACTGAATATCAGTGAAATTCAAAAGAGCTGCTGGGGTGGAGTGTGGAATGTAGCTGATTGTATGTATCAACCTCAGACCTTATTTGGTGGAGACCAGGATGGGCAGAGCAGGGTGGGAAATTCTGAGAGTTTATTTGCTATGGGCCAAGAGCATTGTTCTTGCTTGAAGAGACAGCTCTGGGGTAGGGCAGTGGCTCCCACACCCTGCAATACCAAAGTTTTAGCCAGTTCTGTTTGAAATGAAAAAAAAAAAAAAAAAAAAACAGAGAGAGAGAACAATGTGGGATATTTTAGGGTAAGTTTTCCAACTGTCCTTTCTTAGAAGGCTGTCTTTATTCTAAGGTTATATCCTTGCTACATTCTCTGTGTTAAAAATGCCCTTTTATGAAATCACGGTTCTGGGAGATGGTATTTTTTATGTCTCTGGCTAACTAAAAACTTGGCATAGGGTTCTGTGTTTGTTCCCAAAAATCATTTTTGAAATGTTATTAGTCTGTGAATTCCAAAAGCCTGGGAATCCCTGTTGTAAACAATAGAGCATAAGACTGGAAACAAAAGCTGTAGAATTAAATACTTCTCTGTCATTTACTGCCTGTGTATACCTTGGTCTTTCTCGTGTGCAAAATGGGTTTAAAGATATATACTGCAAAAGTTATTGCAAAGACTAAGTGAGAAAACAGATGCACCTAGCATAGTATCTCATTGGTGGTAAGTTCTCAGTAAACGCTGAATGATGAAATGATTGAATGAAACCTACATTACCCAATGGAGGGGAAGACACTTGGCCTTGGAATCTGATTTAGCTCATAGAGTCATCTTAAAAATTGCTGTTGGAGGCCAGGCGCGGTGGCTCACGCCTGTAATCCTAGCTCTCTGGGAGGCCGAGGCCGGTGGATTGTTTGAGCTCAGGAGTTCGAAACCAGCCTGAGCAAGAGCGAGACCCCATCTCTACTAAAAATAGAAAGAAATTAATTGGACAACTAAAAATATATAGAAAAAACTAGCCAGGTATGGTGGCGCATGCCTGTAGTCCCAGCTACTTGGGAGGCTAAGGCAGGACAATCGCTTGAGCCCAGGAGTTTGAGGTTGCTGTGAGCTAAGCTGACGCCACGGCACTCTAGCCTGGGCAACACAGTGAGACTCTGTCTCAAAAAAAAAAAAAAAAAGAGTAAGATCATTAATGCATTTAGGTGTTTGCTGGTTGAACTTCTTCCTTCACAACCAGCTATTCCCGAAGCATGAACTGATGTCATCACCCAGTTCTGAAAGTAAATATATGGTCTGAGTGGTTTTGCAGTGGTCCCTAGTCTCACTTCAGGCTGGTACAATCTTCTGTTAGAAGATGGGAGAGGCAGGAGTTCTGAACAGAAGTAGAACAGAAAAACTCAGTGATCTCCCTTTCCTAAGTCAAGCCCTCGCAGGGTGGCCTTGTTTTCTTATCTGAGACATAGACACAGTTAATTCCCAGCAAACAGAGTCCTGCGGTTCCAAATTGGAGAGTCCTGCATATGCTACATTTGCATATGCCTGCTCAAGCTCTGCATTTACATTCCTCTGCTAAATATCACTTACTGAGTACAAGATTATCCTTGAGTTTATGTTCATTTCAATGCAAATTAAAATGGTGATGGAGAAAAACAAGTGTCACGGGAAAGAAATTGCTTTCTCTTTCCTCAGAGCATAGGAATACACTGTTGGAAGAAATTCCACGGTTAACGAATTTTGCAATTAAAAAAAAAAAAAATGTCCTGACCAGGAGCGGTGGTTTGTGCCTGTAATCCCCACTACTCCAGAGGCTGACTTGGGAGGATCACTTGAAGCCAGGTGTTCGAGACCAGCCTGGGCAACATAGTGAGACTCCATCTCTAAATAAATTAAATTAAATTAAAATGTTCCAAATGTTACTTAAAAACGCAACATTTGAATTCACTGTCCAGTGACACACAGCCTATAGGCGCCCAGCTTTGACAACGGGAAGCACAGGGTCCTAGCTCTAACGGTGCCCCCAACTAGGAAAGCAGCATTAGAAAAGCTGCTCAGCCCCTAACCTTCTCGTAGAGAGGAGGCACTTGGAACATGTGTGATAAATGTTGCATTTTGCTTTCATTATTATAAGTATTAATTATAATTTGAAATGTCTTGACTTTCCATGGTATCAGGTGCACTTGGAGCTCTCGCTCAGTCGATGGCCTCACCGCGCGTTTCTCTAAGTAGAAACGCTCAACAAAGAGGTCTCTCCAGCTGTCTCCCACCTCGTCTCCCTAACTCTGCCCTGGGGCCCTTCCTCTGATCATTAACTAGAATCAAGCTTTCAAGGCCTGTATTAGATCACTGTTTCTCTCCTACCTGAATCCGCCAGTGACTCCCCTTCACTCTTGGTGTAAGGTCCAAGCTCCTTCTCACAGCCTGCAGGGGCCACCAGGGTCTGGTCCCGGCTCTGACCCCTTCTCCTCCTGTTCTGCTCTTGCTTGTCGTGCTCCAATCCTGCTGACCTTGGATATGCCCTGGATGCATCAGCTTTGGGGCTTATAGTCTTGCTCTTCTTCAAGTTTTTGCATAGGTGGCTACTTCTAATCCACTGTCACCTATTTAGAACTTACCTCCCATTTCTATGTCCTTGAACCCAGGAGTTTTACGTTGCAGTGAGCTGTGATAACACCTACACTCTAGCCTGGGTGACAGAGCAAGACTCAGTCTCAGAAAAAAAAAAACAAAAATCCTTTAGGTTTAGAAAAAACTACAGTGTTTACCCTGATGTATAAGAAGACAATAGTTTTTGTTTGAATTTCTGTTATAAACCCTTATTACACAGCAAGTTAACTATTTGTTTACATGTCTGTTTTCCTAGCTACATTGAGTGTTCCTTGAGGGCAGGAGTCATATTTTATTTATCTTTATATTCCCTCCAGAACCTAGTTCATAGTAAGTACTCAATAAGTATTTATTAAAAGATGTAGACAAAGGTAAGATAAAAATCTATTCTTGATTCGTGCCTCCCTAGGTCTGCCAGAGATAAGCAATTCTCTGGTTACCTTCATGCACAGATAACATCAGCATGAGGCAGTTTCCGAAACCATTGTTCCTTATCCATACATATATCTTGGCCACCAAATTAAAAGGATTGCAGTTGGAATGAATCACAGTCAACACACTACTATACATTTAATGTTCAGGGTGCTGTAGGTACCTAAGCCTCTTAGAACAGAGTCAGGATCTTTGGATAAAAGAATTTAAGTGCAGGAGCCACAAGCACAGAGGACGAGATGGTTACCCCAATTCGCGGGATTCTTTAACACAATCCCGATCCCCATGGAAGCGATGGCTTTTCTTCTTTCTTAGGCGATGAAGGTTTAGGACACCTTCTCGCACACATGCCAGCAGACCATGATGCCGAAGGAATCATATCTTCCTGAACGACCCTCTAGAGCAAGGAAATGTCTCCTCCCTGCTTGTCCAGCAACCTGTCCCCTTTCTGGTCTCCTGTGCTGACTAAGTTCGTCTGCTCAAGTTGATCAGAGAGTCAAGCTGCACCAAGACTTGGCTGTGTTCGAGTCTTGGGCAACCGCAGTTACCACCAGCTTAGACACTACGACTGAAACCTCGAGGGTTCTAGAGCCCCGCTGACAGACTTGTGCAGAGGATATGGCAAGAGTAGATTTGGTCTCCAGCCTGCTCCCCAGCGATGCTGGCCATTGCTGACCTAAGTGGTGGAGCTAAGAAAGTACGAGGTAAAAGAAAAGCGAACACAATTCTTGCATGAGTTCCAAAACGTCCAGACACGGCAATCCGGATCAGACATCTGCTCTGCGAAAGACTCAGCCACTTGTGATAACTTGTGGTTATCTCCTTAGCTTAACCTTCCTCTGCAGTCCTTAAACCGTGGTCCCTGGAAGCATCCTTGACTCAAACAGTTCTTCAATTGCTTTTCTTAAATAGAAAACACTCTCCTGTGGCATAAACGAGTGCTGTGGAACTGAGAAAAGGAAATCCAAGTACAGCCGATGTCTCAAAGAGTCTGTTCTGAAGCTGAAGGGAAAAAGAAGCTCTCAAGTAAGAACACCATTACTTCTTTACAGCACAATTGCTCCGTGAATGTTGAAAACTCACTCTTTCCAGTATCAGAAAATAAGTCACCGTCATGCTGAAAGGGTCAAAGGACAGCCTGGGGGCCCAGATAGGATATTCCTCCCACTTTCTCCACGTCCACCCCCAACCACTTTTCCAGGAGAGACTCTATCTAAAGTTACAGCCTTTCTCAACCTGGGCTCCTGCTGGGAATTAAGCCCTCATGCCCCAAGGCATCCATTGTGTTACTCTTCTTTGCATTTAGAAGGTTCCTAACTCTGTACCATTCTTGAAAGAGTTGAGAAAATAGTCATTCGAAGCATTTTCCGTAAGGCTGAACGCTCTCAAAGAACCCAGGCTGACAAGTCTGCATGTGGGAGACTAGATTTTGTTTCTTTACTAGCAGAGAGGAACATTTAAGTGAATATTGTCCTTCATAAAATAATTTTCTTCCTATGATTCTCAAATCTCAAAACAGCTTTAGAACTACTCTTTGGGAACTGACTCAATGGTCACTGGCAACATTCCTTCAACTCTCTTCAGCCCGGGCAAATTTTCATCTTTTCGGTGAATTTCATTGAACTAAACATACATATTGTGAAATGAACAAGCTCTAAATATCCAGCTCAACGAACGTTTGCAAAGGTAAGACATTCGTGTCATCGCCTCCCAGAATCTCCCTCCTTTTCTTTTCCAGCCCTAGTCTTCCTCCCAAAGAAAACCACCATTCTGACTCCCATCGCTGTAAATTAGTTTACCTGTCTTGGTACTGCTAATTAAGGAGAAATGTTAATGAGGTTTGTACTTCAGAGAAAGGAGAGTTTGATTTCTCATAAAGGGTGGCAGCCTGCCAAGCGGCCATTCCAACAGGTTGGGAAACCAAGCCCTGGCCGGAAGCCAGACACACATGCTTCAAAGAAGAGACAAAAGGCAACAGGATTTTATACTGAGCCTGACTGGGGTGGTCAAATATACATATTCAACAAGCTATAGGAGGAGTCATGAATATTCATGAAGGGAAATCATACACATGTGATCTGCTTTCTCTCTCCCATCCTGTCATGGCTGAGAAGTCAGTTTTAAGGTGTCCTGGAGTCCCCTGGGCCAAGAGGGGTCTATTGAGTTAGCAGAGGGTTTAGGCTTTTATCTTTAGTTCACAGTACTTTATATTAATTGAATTATACAATATAAAAAATTTTGAGTTTAGTTTCTTATTGTCACATGTAGCCACAGTTTCTCTGTGGTTTTATTTTGTTTTCATTACCATGTGGCATTCTGTTGCTTGAATACATTGCAATTTATCCATTCTACTTTGAAGCGCGTTTGGGTTTTTCTCTTTTTGGCTATGATGGATAATGCTTCTATAAACATTTCTTGTACATGTCTTTTGGTGGATAAAAGCCCTATTTCAATTGATTATATACCAAATAATGTAATCACTGAATAGTAGCACATGTATACATGCATAGGTTTAACAGCTGTTGACAAACAGTTGTTCAAAGTGGTTACACAAGTTTCCACTGACTAGCAGTGTACAAACATGCCAGTTACTCCCTGCCCTCAACACCACTTGGTATTTTCAGTTTTTAAAATTTGGGCCATTTGGGTGTCTAATAGCATCCCAAGTGGTTTTAATTTGCATTTCCCTGATGACTAATAATATTGAACACCTTTTCTTTGCTGAATATCCAATTAAATAGTGTCTTTGAGAAAATATCCTGTATAATCCCTTTTTTTAGTTGTCTCTTTTTTTACAGATTTGTAGAAATTCTTTATATGTCCCAGATGTAAGCAAGCAGAAAAGTGTGGCATTTTCAACAAATAGTGCTGAATCAATTGTATATTCATGTGGAAATAATCTTGATTGTTTACTCACACCAAATATGAAAATCAGTTCTAGAAAATGTAAATGGCAAAACAATAAAAATTTACAGAAAAATATTTTCATGGCTTTAGGGTGTATAATAATCTCTTAAATAGGA
This sequence comes from Avahi laniger, assembly GCA_963575035.1. NCBI lineage: Eukaryota > Metazoa > Chordata > Mammalia > Primates > Indriidae > Avahi > Avahi laniger. The sequence continues at coordinate 57,192 of CAUYSK010053131.1, forward strand.
CACGCACTAACCCTAAAGAAAAAATTGATAATTTGGATTTCATTAAAATAAAGAACTTCTGTTCCTCAAAAGACGCTAACAAGAGAGCAAGAACAAAAATCATTGCCTAGGAGAAGAAATCTGAAATATATGTCTAATAAAAATCTTACCTATTTTTTTCCTTCAGAACTTTAAATAGATCATTTTGTTATCTTCTGGCTTCCATAGTTTATGTGGAAAGTCAGCTTTTGGCCTCACTGTTTCTCCTTTGAAGATAATGTGTCTTTTTTCTCCATCTGCTTCCAATATTTTCTCATTTTCTTAGACTTTCTGCAGTTCTAATAGGATGGGCTTTGGTGTGGTTTCCTTTGTATTTATTTCACTCAGAGTAAGAGATTCTTGAATTTGTGAATTGATGTCTTTTGCCAATTTGGGGAAATTATCAATCAGTATCTTTTCAAATACTGTTTATTCCCCTGCCTCACCTCTCCACTCTTTTTGTCACTCCCATCATACGTGTCAGCCAATGTCAGAAATTTGTATGTTTCTTACACTCCTTCTGCATTTTTCATTCTACATTTAAACATTCATGGTTCGCCCTGGATATTTTCTACCCTTAAAAGACAATTTACTAATCATTTCTTCCTCTGTATCTAATCTGCTATTAAATCCATCTGTTGAATTCTTAATTTATTTTTAATGTGTAAATTTATATTTAATCCTTTTTTATATATAATGAAATATTTTCTAAAACCCTGGTGAAATGGCTCCCAACAAATTTATATTTAATTCTTTTTTATATATAATGAAATATTTTCTAAAACCCTGGTGAAATTCTTTATATTTTTATCTATTTTTAACATATTTTAATGTGTAAATTTATATTTAATTCTTTTTTATATATAATGAAATATTTTCTAAAACCCCAGTGAAATTCTTTATATTTTTATCTATTTTTAGCATATTTTAATGTGTAAATTTATATTTAATTCTTTTTTATATATAATGAAATATTTTCTAAAACCCCGGTGAAATTCTTTATATTTTTATCTATTTTTAACATATTTTAATGTGTAAATTTATATTTAATTCTTTTTTATATATAATGAAATATTTTCTAAAACCCTAGTGAAATTCTTTATATTTTTATCTATTTTTAACATATTTATTTTAAAGTCTACATCTCACTGCTATCTGTTTTTCCTCTTAGTATTGGGTCAATTGGTCCTGTTTCCTGGTACTTCTGGTAATTTTTAATTGATTGTACCGCTATAAAAAATTATAGAGGTCCTGGATGATATTATCTTTTTTGAGAGATGATTGATTGTTTTTCTGGCAAGCAAATATGGGTAGTCAGATCACCTTGATCCAACAAGGGATGAAGGCTTTTCGAAAGCTGATCCATTTCTGGTTCCCCTTAATCCTAGTGCGTTGTATTTTAGGGGGCTCACCTAAAAGCCTGGGGTGTTTCCCAGGCTCCCCCCCACCTCGGCAAGCCCTGAATTCAATTTTGCCTCTCCCGCAATGAGACTGCTGAAATCTCTGGTTGGCTTTTTTGCCTCTCAGCTGCTCTTTCTGCTTGATGTTTTAGAACTAAGGATGTGATATTTAGGGGCCAGTAACTGCTTCAAGGGGAAATTGCACTTAGAATGTTAGGCTAATTTCTCCGCAGGTCACTTTGCTCTGGGACATTGGCACCTCAAGTCCTGGCTGCCTTGGTCATCTCGGACTCCAGTTTTACCCCCCAGTTCGGTGTAACCACCACAACAAGCTCTAAGCAATCTCATTTTGTTCTCTACGACCTACGGTATAAATTGGAAAATTCCCTGAGGGGAAGAGAACAAATGTCGAGCTCACCTCAAGGTAATTTTCTTCTGACTGGAATCTTGACCCAACTGCTTTGGCTGCCTTCCAAGACCTCCGCAGAAATGTTCATGGTATTTTATGCATCTTTCCTGGTTGCTTTCAGCAGGATTGTTAATCTGCTACAAGCCGTTCCATCGTTGCTGAAAGCAGAGTCTTTATTTTTAAAGGTGGATCGAATATTTGAAAATGAGCATGTTAGCAACAACCAACTGTAGCAAAAATGGGTAATATAAAAAATAAGTAATTAACTAGGATTGCATTTTTGGTTAAAAAAGAAAAGGAAAAAATGTGGCTGTAAAACAGTTTTATAAATATATGCAAGGGCTAAGTAGAAGAAAAACAAATGAGTAATAGAGGCCAGGTGTTAGATATTATCATAAGAAATGAAGGACCTCTGCTAACTAGAGACTTCATGTCCTGTGTAAAGGGGCCAATTGCTTTTCAGCTCTAGATCTAAGCAGCCAATTCTTTCTGCAAAGGGCTGATAATTAAGTATACTAGGCTTTGTGAGCCATCAGTCTGTCGCAACTACTCAACTCTACCTTCGTAGTGGGAAGGCAGTCGTAGACAATAAGTAAACGAGTGAGTATGGCTGTGTCCCAACAAAAGCTTCAATACAAAAGCAGGTGGTGGCTATATTTGTGAGGGACATTGGCTTGTCGTTTTCTTCTTTTGTACTGTCTTTGTCTCTTTCGGGTGTTGGAGTAACACTGGCCTCATAAAATGAGTCGGGAAGTGTTTCCTCTTCTGTTTTCCTGGAGGAGATTGTATAGAATTGTGTTAATTCCTCCTCAGACATTTGGTAGGAATCTCTAGCAAAACCATCTGGGCTTGGCGATTTTATGAATTTTTTAAATTACAAACTCAATTTTTTTCATAGTTGCAGGCTATTAAAATTATCTATTTCATATTTTATAGTAGTGTTTGCTTTTTGGGAATCGGCTCATTTCACCTAAACTGTCGATTTTATGCGGGTGGAGTTGTTTGTAGAATCCTCTTATCATCCTTTCGACGCCTGCAAAGTCTGTAGTGATACCTCCTGTTTCAGTTCTGGTTTTGGTAATTGCTGTTTTTTAAGTCTATCTTTCTTTCTCTGTAAATCTTGATAAAGGCTTGTCCATTTCGTTCATCTTTCCAAAGAACAAGATTTTTATTTCATTCATTTTTACCTATTTTTGGATCATGTTTTTTTAAAATCACTCTGCTATTCTCTTTATGGTGGGTCTGCTGGTGACAAATTCTCTTAATTTTCTTTGATGTGAAAACGTCTTGCTTTTCCTTTCATTCCTGAAGGATATTTTTACTGGATATAGAATTGTGGGTTGAAGTGTTTTTCTTACGGCACATTAAAAATATTATGCCACTTCCTTCTGGCCCCCATGTTTCCAATAAGAAATTATAGTGAAAAAGTGTTATTTCTCTTTCCTTGTTTTGAAGGTTTTTTTTTTCCCCCTTTGTCTTTAGTTTCTCAGTTTTGATTATTAGATGTGTTGGCAGAGATTTCTTGGGTATGGATTTCTTTGGGTGGTGGGCTGGATTTGAACCACAGGTCAAAGTTGCCAAACTGTCTGGCTAATTGATGCTACGTGAAAATTCAGTCCCAGTATTGCCAGACTTTCTGATTTCACAAGAGAAACTAGAAATTCAGAGTTTTATTAAATTTGAAATCACTTGATTTCAATAAATTCTCATTTTTTCTCGCCAAAGTACTGGCCAAAAAATAAAAATAAGAAAAATAATCTTCAGAGCCCCATGGACCACAAGACATATATGACAGATTTTAAATGTGGCACTCTTGAAAACCGTGAAGTGTCCTTGTTCGTTTCATTTCATTTATTTATTTATTTTTTGCCTTGGCTTTAACTTTGACACAAAGACGAGGATTCGTACTTTCTTTCAGCTTGTGTTTACCTTGCATGCCTTTTCCCATTCTTTTATGTTCAACTTCTGTGAGTCACTTTGTTTTAAACATGTCTCATTTCTGAGCTTATAGTTGGGTTTTGTTTTGTAATCCAGTCATATTTCGCCCATTTACAGTAATTGACATGCTGAAGTAGGATTCATCTTAATTTGTTTCTTCTCTGATGAATGCATGTGCTTTTATGCCTGGCTTCTAAATGCAAAGAAGCAAGGATTGTAGAAAAGGCACATTCCGGCAAAGATTGGGAAAAAGCATGCAGTCAAGATGATGACGTCGATAGGGTTGGATATGCTTAATACTCCCTTGGATGCATAACTCTGGGCATATCAACTATTTAAAAGATCATTCTCATTTATTGACAGTTAAATTATAGATTCCTTTCAAAGAAAGGAATTGAAGAAAACCGTCGCAGAATAAAACAATTATTCTTCTGGTCGCGGTTCTCGTGCCTTCTGGTTCTAGTGCCCAAAGGAGCCACAAACCAGTTAGGGTGGTGGGTTTTTAATGTCCCCCGTATCACAACTGGCACCTCCACATTCCTTAGCTGCTGCCTGGGAAGCAGCTGGCCCACGTTTCAAGAAGTGGAAGAGCTCAGGCATGTGACATTTGGGACTCATTCTGCCGCCCAAAGCAATCGGAAAAACCTGCTCTGGTTTTGCAGTCCTGAAACTCGAGCTGCCGAAAGGCAGAGAGGAATCACGAGAAAATTACTTCTTCATCGCTGGCCATCTTCCTTCTCGGTCGTAAGCAGGGGAGGTGAGTCAGGGAGAGCTGTGTCACCCTCAGTCCAGTGGCCCTTCTCCCATATCACAGACCCCGGATCCACTTCCCTCCTCCCTGGTGCCTGCGCTTTTCGGGTTCCGTGGAGTCGGAGGGTAGGGAGCAGAGGGCTGCTGCCAGGAAACTCTAAGAGGGAACGAAGAGCAGATCATCCCTTTGGCAGGCAGTTGATGGGATAATGGACTCCCCTGCTGAACTCCCAGGCACCTGGGGAGGAAAGAAACATCCCCTCTCCTTCCACCGAGACTGAAGGTCGCCCTGATCCCAGCCAAGCTGAACTGGCAAGGACCCGAGGTCGCGTTTTCTCAGCCGCGAAGGCCGGCTGTGTTTGGCACAGCTCAGCACTGGGAGGCAACGAGCCCAGTCACCTGGTTCCCATGAGGTTCCCTGTTAGGTTCCCGTTCGGATCCCCGCACCAACAGGAAAGCCGGTGATTCAAGTTTCAGGTTTTCAAAGAGTGCTTCCCTGGGCCCCAAGGAGTGTGTTTTGATGAGCAGAATACGGGTGTGAAGTGAGGCAGATTTGGATTTGAATATTGCCTTCCCTGGTGCCGAGGAGCTACTTGACCTTGAACGATGCTCTTAGGAGTGAAGTGAGATGTGCACAGCGTGCCTGCGACACCACCGCGGCAGTCAGGGCTCTCCAGAGAAACAGAACCAACAGGATGTGAAAGTCTAGAGAAAGAGATTTGTTTTAAGGAACTGGCTCATACAGCGGTAGAGGTGGGTAAGGCTAAAATGTGATGGGGTGGCCAGCAGAGTGAAGACTCAGGGAAAGTTGCAGTTCAGGTGTGAAGGCGTGCTGCTGGCAACCCAGGAAAACCCAGTGCTGCAGAGGAAGTCAAAAGGCCGTCTGCCAGCAGGGCAGACTTTCCTCTTGCTCAGGGGAAGTCAGTCTTTGCTCTAGTCAGGCCTTCAACTGATTGGACGTGGCCCACCCGTATGCTGGAGGGCAACCTGCTTTATTCAAAGTCTACTGATTTAAGAGTAAATCTCATCCAAAAACACCCTCCCAGAAACATCCAGAACAATGTTTGACCAAATGCCTGGGCACCATGGCTGAGCCACCTTAACACATAAAATTAACCATTATCCCCTGCTAACAAACCCTGGAGATCCGATAAATACAGTTCCCTCATCCTCATTTCCCAGATTCCTGAACCATCAACTCCTGTTTCTCCCTCAACTGCCTTAACTTTTATCTCTGTCCTGGGCTTTTGGGTCATTGAAAGTCTCCGGCACTGCTAAATGAGGATCGTCTCCCAAAATGCTCGCTCCGGAATCTTCTGCACGTGCATTCGGACTGCTGTCTGCCGCTGTCCCGACAACCCGTCTGTCCTCCGCTGTGCTTCTGGCTCTGCTGACCGGGACGCTCAGCAAACATGCACTCACACTCGAGGCCACCTGCCTCACATTACATGCAGTCCCGCTCCACGTGTTTATCCCCTTCAGAGGAAATTAACGGTGATTATAAATAAAAATAATCACGAACAGGAAATAGCAAAGATTGAATTTAAATTCTTTTTGACGATCACCTGTTTCAAATGTTTCTGAGTTTCATTTCTCTTCCATTGGCCTCCTGGTCTTTGTTAATGAGAAAATGGAGAAACGGCCTCCCCTCCTGTTTCCTTTGCTCTTGCTCCTCTTCGTCTTTTGGCCAAGTCAGTGGAGTTTATTTTGCAAAGGTCTTCAGGCATTTTTTTTTTTAACAGCTGTGGAAAGAATGAGAATTTTCTCTAAGTCATCAGTGGCTCACTGACCAATCAACAGAAGAAAGGCTATAGGCAGAGAAAAAACTTTTCCTCAAAACCAGAAAACATGCAAAGATTTGTATGTGCAGATGAATCTTGTAATCTGTCCCTAGGAGATAAATGTGATGGTCATATTTGCAAATTATAGAACCGGAGAAGGAAGATCATTCCTTGAATATATGATTTTACAGAGCCCTACATTGGGAACTGGGAAAACACCCTAAACATAAAGAAGGCACCAGAAACATAGACACACACAACGGAGATGAAGAAACTTTAAAAAACACCTTAAACCCTTAAACCACCAACAGATGCGTAACTGAAAGCGTGCAAAGAGTGGCAAGTACTGTCAGATTCAGTAAACACCCCAAAAATCAGAAGCTCTTCAACCTCTTCTCCAGATAGCTAATTTCTACCCAGACTTATTAATAAATCCCCAGATCAAAACCCTCCTCCTTCTTGAAAATTTCCCAAAGCTTTCCAACCCACATGTCATGGCTTCCTTCTGCAAACTCTTAGAGAAGTGTTGTCGTAAACTGCGTTTGGCACTGGGTCTTGCTGTCCAATACACTGGTACGACTTTACTTTGCTGTTGATTGCTTTTTCCACACTTCATGTCTTATTTGTCTCATCTGGAACATCTCTGGGGGCTGTGTACATGACTGACTTCTCTATGTAACTCAAAGAACATAACAGTGACTACGAGGGCCACTCGACAGATATGAGCTGTTCGTTAAGATAGGTCACATTTTACCCACACTATTAGCGAACAACCCACGAGCACCCACCTGGCATAGTGAATTCTTCTAGTTCCGTGTCACTTCAGCATTCGTTTTGAATATAAGCTTAACTTTCTCATCCCAGAAGCAGAGCTCAGTGACACCACCTTTCACTAGCTCAGTGAGGTTGATCCAGACACCTCTCTATAAGGGAACGACGCAGCAAAGGTTGCTGTGTAGGCATCAGAAGTAAAACACCACACCCAGGTGGTCCAAGCCAGCAGCCAGAGAAAAGAGCTTATTGGCATCTCTCCCACCTGGCAGACTGGGCTCCCCACTTTCTAGCCACTTCCTTTATTTATTTATTTATTTATTTGAGACAGAGTCTCACTCTTTTGCCCAGGCTAGAGTGCCATGGTATCAGCCTAACTCATAACAACCTCAAACTCCTGGGCTCGAGCGATCCTCCTGCCTCAGCCTCCCAAGTAGCTGGGACTACAGGCATGTGTCATCATGCCCAGGTAATTTTTTCTATATATTTTTAGTTGTTTGATTAATTTCTTTCTAATTTTAGTAGAGACGGGGTCTCGCTCTTGCTCAGGCTGGTCTCAAACTCCTGATCTTGAGCGATCCACCTGCCTCGGCCTCCCAGAGTGCTGGGAT